>CATLJY010000500.1:0-77648 GCA_949987705.1 Thereva unica | reverse complement strand
CGTGATATGATAATCCAAATTCCCCAAGTGTATTTCATAGTAGTAGTGAGAATCCAAATTGTGACGTAACCAAAAACACTGTACTTAAAATTATTAGAACAGAAACTGAGTGGATACTTGAATAAAACTTATTACAACGAAAAACGTATATACAAGTAGCGACTGCTACACTGCCCCAGTTACAAATGCTTTTGCCTGCGCATCGCAGATAAATACACCAACTTTTACTTTCAATGTTCTATTATTAATTTGAATTCCGCTCTCATATAGTAGTGTTAGCTCGTCAACAAAGTGTTTCAGATATTCAGTAATACTCCCGGGCTTTTTACTTCCAACATAAGCACCTATTAAAAATGGAGAAATATTATTTGCATTTTGAATTGCCCCGAGTATTGGCCAGAGGGTTGTACTGGAGCTTTTAAATAATGGCACACCATCTATGCCTATATTGAAGAACAAAGTATCAATGTTTTGATCGTCGATTTTTAAATTTAACATCGTAATCGCTTTTTCAATACCAAAATGCCGGGAGGTATTTCAATTATTGCAATTTTGTCATTATTTACAGATAATAAAGTTTTGGTACTTTTCGGAACGTTAAGGCCTTCATCTCTTAATATATTCAAGAGATCATCAAAAGCCTGTCGTCTAATTTTATGCCTAATGTACCAATCTGCTAATTTTTTATGCAACTCAATTTTGTTGTTAGGTCTACTCGAGTTAAAATCGTCGTTACCTACTCCACTAGTGCGTACTGAGGTATTTTCAATACTTAGCGTATTTTCCTCAATATTGTCATTTCCCATTTGATCATCAATATGCTCTGGTCGATTACTTGGACCATCGTCAGCCACTCGTAAATCATTACATCTTTGTTCGTAATTTGTAATGTTCTGGATTTCGGTAGCAACTAATCTTCTAATATGGCGTTTCGAATAACGTATATTTTTCCTCTCCATTTCTAATTATAATAATTACACTACTATAATAATTACTAATTTCATAAAAAAAAGTTTTAGGTTAAGTTAAAATTTGTTGTCTATAAAGACTGTTTACGGACGATAGTTTAAGGTGACAACGTCATGAGAAAACATTGATGAAATGATTGCATACCTTTATGAATAAAATTGAATCATTTATATTAAATTATCATTATTTTGTATGGATACAAAAAGGAGTGAAATGAAATATTCATTTTGATTGATAAATTAGCTTTTATTTGCACTAATGAATTCAAATATGTTTATTACTTTATTAATGTGTAGTAACAAATTCATTTACAGCTTTTATTCATGTCTGATATTTAACTTCGAAAAGTATGAAATGAATGGGAGTGTTTCAAGTGTAATGTGCCTTGAAAAAGTCAAATCGAGGGTTGTTCCTCTCAGGGTTGTTGGCTTAGAACTTTGGCCGTGGATGTTGATGTTAATTTTCGATAGATTGCCACTCCACCAGCTGCGTTTGTATCAGAATCCGATCGATTATTCTGCCTGGTTATACATTCATAATTATTGATTGGAACTGGATCAATCAATACCAAATAATCCGATAAGTTTCAGTCAATACCAAATAATCCGATCTTGGTATCACGGGATCCGTTTCAATATCGGCGAAGTGCGCAGACAAACTCTGAACATTAAGGTTTGTCACTACAGTTTGCCCAGCGTTGTTACCGTCATCACAAAATTTCACTGCTTTCGAAGTGATTGCTTGAAGGGCGTGTCCACGGAGTCGAATGTATTCGTTACGGACATCTCGCGTAGTCTGTGAGTCGTTCCCATCCCCTCCGTGTTTGAAGATAAAAGGCGCATCTTTTTCCGTGATGATGTGCAAGCCGTCTATATTCGTTACCCGACTCAGCGCCACGTACACCAACTGTTGTGGTTGCTCCGAGGAGAATTTATAAACAATAACAGTAAACGTCCCACCTTGCGACTTGTGAATGGTAATAGCACAAGCATGAACGCACGGAAACTGTTTTCGTTTGCATTTCACAGTTTTCGTCAGTGTAATGTTCACTATACACCGGCACTCAGTTAGGAGACAGAGTGTTTGGCTTGCTTTGCTTATTGGTGACAATTTGACAAATTTAATCTAATTAAATATTGACAATTTTAATCAAATTTTTAAGATTACTACGATCAAATTTTTAAAATTACTTCGGGAGATAACGGGACATAACGGGACATAACGGGACAATGAGTCATCATTTTTCGTGCATGCAGCCGGCGTTCATCGTTTTAATAGACGTTGTCACGTCAAAATAAGTATTATTTTGTATGCACTCACCAGAAAATTTTGATAATTTTTCTATTTAATTACTTCTTCACTCAAAAAAAAGATTTTATTTCTTTAAAGTCTTCTTCACTAAAATGTTTTGGTAATAATTAAATTCACACTTCACAATTGTTCACTATTTTTAAAAATTAAACATCAATTTTGCGTGTTGACTCCTGCGCATTATCTTTTTAAATGACGCAATTTGGTGTAAAAACTTATTTCCAAAAAGAGAGCAATTAACCGTTATTTACTCTCCCTTTCATGCTTGCATTACCTCTGCCTTCTCTAAGATGCTGTTTACACTGGACGTAGGAAGGAACGTTCGTCACGAGCTTGAGGCTGAAGGGGGAAGTGGGGGTGATGAAGGAAAATGACGAACGAAAATTAAAATTCTTGTTTGTCATGGAACGTGGAACAATTTTCGATTGGTTATTGCAACCCACGTGATATATTCATTTTCAACTGTTTCCCATTTTTCCTAAGATGTGACAACGAGCGAAGTTGGCGTTAAGACAAAGTCGCTATTCAAAATTAGAAAAAAGAGAATTAAATAAACTGTTATTTACACTTTAGGACCCTTTAGTTTAGTTCGCTACATCGTTTATTAACTTCCCAGTATAGGAAGTTATTGTAATCGGTCCGAAAATCGAAATCGAAAATTTCAACGTATTTTCATCTTTCAATGTCCCAGGAGCATTTTAAGCAAAAAATTGGGAGGAAGTATGTGTGTGTGTGTGTGTGTGTGTATGTGCGTACGGATGTGGTCATTTTTTCCTGCACGATATCGCGCGAACCAAAACTGATATCGACATCGTTGAGGTGTCGTTCGAAGCGTATTAACCGAAATATGATCTGAAAAGATTTTCATGAAATTCGGTCGAGCCGTTTTTTTGTTTAAGCGACGTAAGTGATTTTTGTACCTGCACGATATCGCCCGAACCACGAAAGATATTGACTTACTTGAGGTGCCGTTCGAAGCGTATTAGCGACAATATAATCTGAAAAGATTTTTATAATATTCGGTCCAGCGGTTTTTTGGTTTAAATGACTTAAGTGATTTTTGCACCTGCACGATATCGCGCGAACTATAAAAGATATCGACTTAGTTGACGTGCCGTTCGAAGAGTATTAACCAAAATATGATCTGAAAAGATTTTCATAAAATTCGGTCGGGCCGTTTTTTTGTTTAAGCGGCGTAAGTGATTTTTGTACCTGCACGATATCGCCCGAACCACGAAAGATATTGACTTACTTGAGGTGCCGTTCGAAGCGTATTAGCGACAATATAATCTGAAAAGATTTTTATAATATTCGGTCCAGCGGTTTTTTGGTTTAAATGACTTAAGTGATTTTTGCACCTGCACGATATCGCGCGAACTATAAAAGATATCGACTTAGTTGACGTGCCGTTCGAAGAGTATTAACCAAACTATGATCTGAAAAGATTTTCATAAAATTCGGTCGAGCCGTTTTTTTGTTTAAGCGGCGTAAGTGATTTTTGTACCTGCACGATATCGCCCGAACCACGAAAGATATTGACTTACTTGAGGTGCCGTTCGAACCGTATTAGCGACAATATAATCTGAAAAGATTTTTATAATATTCGGTCCAGCGGTTTTTTGGTTTAAATGACTTAAGTGATTTTTGCACCTGCACGATATCGCGCGAACTATAAAAGATATCGACTTAGTTGACGTGCCGTTCGAAGAGTATTAACCAAACTATGATCTGAAAAGATTTTCATAAAATTCGGTCGAGCCGTTTTTTTGTTTAAGCGGCGTAAGTGATTTTTGTACCTGCACTATATCGCCCGAACCACGAAAGATATTGACTTACTTGAGGTGCCGTTCGAAACGTATTAGCGACAATATAATCTGAAAAGATTTATATAATATTCGGTCCAGCGGTTTTTTGGTTTAAATGACTTAAGTGATTTTTGTACCTGCACGATACCGCGCGAACTAAAAACTATATCGACTTCATTGGGGTTCCGAAAAACATTAATACATCAATTTTATATACATTTTCTTCATCCTAATCTTGTAAGTGCGCACATTTAGTTTGACATTTTAGCGAAAATATTGATAAACAATTGCGACAAATTCTCGGTATTATACATATATTCTACAATTGCCTATTGTTCATTTATTATTAAAATATCCAATCATAATATTCAACATCCATCATACTGGGAAGTTGATCGTGTGGACCGAAAGGGTCGAACCCACATCCCAACTAGTTAATTTAGATATTATAAAAAGTAGTGTTTATTATAAAAAGGCAAATTGGAGTAAGGATGATACTATATTTTTCATAGAATTGTTTCAGCAGTTCCTATTGCTATATAACATAAAGGATCCCAACTACAAAAATAGAACAATACGGGAAAAATGCTTTCAAGAGATAATATTAAAATTTCAAGAGGAAAAGCAGGGAATAACAGTCGCTGATTTAAAAGCAAAAGTAAAGACTTTGCGGTCACAATTCTTGAAAGAAAAGGCTTCTATAAGAAAATCAAAAGAAGTGGAGCTGGTGCTGATGATGTGGAAACACCAAGATTGTGGTGCTATCCGCACCTAACATTTCTAGACGAATTCAAGGACGTGTCGAAATGGATTCTAATATATCTTTCCTGAACGTATGTGATATTTATATATTTAAGTTTTTCTAATAATAATCTCTTATACTGATAATACGACTCAAAATATTATAGAAGAAAGTGACAATAATGCCCTTAATTCAGAAAGACCCTCTGAAGTTGAAGTACTTTAATAGTTTGAACATGAATTAAGGAACTTGCTTAATGTTAATTTTAGGGTCCATCGAGAAAAAGGAAAACGACCAAATTAGACGATCAAATACTAAAGTCATTAGAGGCAGCTGGGGAATTGCTAAAGGAGGTAAAGTCGGCTAAAATAAGTTCCTTTAACGAAGAATCAAGAGAAGTAAAATTGGAAAAATTCGTAGAAATAGAGGCTAAAGAATTGTCAGACGATATATTCATGGAAACCAAATGGAAAATAATGGATATTATCAAGGAAGCTAAAAAAAAGAGGCGAATCGGAAACAGTTCAAGAGTAACGTTTGTGATTGGGGTGGCAATGGAAACAACGCAGCTAACACAGAATCTTACAGCTTTGAGTACATTGAGAAGGAAAATATGCACCCGTCAGCGGCCAGCACTCCCAAAAAAGTTGTATACTCTAATATTGCCAAACCCCCCATATCGTCCACTACCACTTCTTAAAGTATGGAAAACAACACGCCGAAATATACAAAATTCAATGTGCCCAAAGAATTGGTTTCTAGCGGAACGTTTTACTCGTCGCCAGCACAAGAACAGCGTGCCTCTCCAGCTAGATTGGAAAATTTTCAAAATATGTACCTATATCAGAGAACAGCCGCACAACAAGAAAAGCCACGCATTTTACGTGTGCAGGTATTGAACGGTCATACGCAAGCAGAAACTCGCCAGGAATTGCCAGTGACGACAGCTCTCTTCTTCCACGAAAACAACGGAAAAATGACTTAGAGATTGCAATGGAATCGCTTATGTAGGTAGAACATAATTTGTACTGGTGTACAAGTTATGCAATAAATAAAAATATAAGAAAAATATGTGGATTCTACGAAATAAAAAATATGAATAAGTAAGAGTAAATTTTTTTTTTGTTTTTATTTAAAGTTTTAATTTTATTTAATTTTTTATTTATTTAATCTAAATTTAATTATGGCTAAACATAACAATTCTGCCATGGGGTTTTCCCTTCTTCTGCAAAATATTCAGCAAACTGCATTCTGATGTCCCCCGCAAGCCTGGAAAAATACTTTTGGTTTTCGGAGCGACTTTGCTCCCCATTATCAGCGACACAATATTGATTGAAGTGCATTGGATCCATGTAATAATTAAAAAATTATGCAACGCACAACATGCCTTCACAATTTTTCTCACTTTTTGTGGTTGCAAGTGAATTGTCGATTGTAGAACTCGGAATCTGTTGCTTAAAATACCGAAACTGTGTTCTACAGTTCGACGGGCATGGCTCAAGCGATAATTAAATATTTGTTTTACTTTTTCCGTGCTCTTATATGGGAACGGCTTCATTATATGATTTTCCAGAGGAAATGCATCGTCTCCTATTATGACGTAAGGAAGGCTTCCCTGATTGCCTATAATTTTGTCAGGAGGAAAATATTTCGCTGAATTTGAAATAAATGTCCGCAAATCGCTTCTATTTAAGACGCCACCATCACTAATACGACCATTGCAGCCTACTGAGACGAATGTGAATTTATAATCCGCGTCACACATAGCCAATAAAACAATACTGTTGAAACCCTTATAATTAAAATATAGGGCACCGTCCTTTTTAGAAGCTCGAAACGCAACGTGTTTACCGTCTAGAGCGCCAATGCATAGTGGCCATCTCTGGCCGAAATTTTCCGCAATACTTTGCCATTCATTTTATGAGATGAGGGAAACTGTAATGTCATACATTTTATAGGTTTGATATAATAAAAATTGAAGATTTAATTATCTAATTACCTTCAAATAGTTAACTTTAAGCTTTTCATAGATAAGACTACACATTTCCGGAATAGTTCGAGAAAGAAATGATAGTGAAAGTCTTGTTTGAAAATCTAGGCTCCTATAACTTTCTCCAGTGGCTAAAAATCTAAGGGTGGCACATAATTTTTCTTCCACCGAAATCGCTTCTCTTAGAGGTGTATCATTTTTTGTTGCATCATCCGTAATCAGTTGAAGAATTTCTTGAAAGCATTCCTCATCCATTCGAATGTAGCTTTTGAAAGAATTCTGGTCTTCTAAGCGGAGCTCTTTGTACAAAAAATTAAAAGATCCCTTCGTTGACCGCCTCAATCGCCAAGATTTCACCCAATTACGCTTTTTTAATTTTCTCTCTTTTTGTTCTTTTAAATATAATAAGCCCGCACAAGCTGTATATATTAAAGACGCAGCAACTAAAGATTTTTCCTCCATTATTTTGAAAAAAGGAACTGAAAACACAATTTCTTAACTGAAAACACATTCAAATAAATTTCTCCGATTCCAAGCGTTTCATTTAAAGTGACAGCTGCTTTCGTCGAATTTGTAATGTGAACATGAAGGGGGAAGAACGTACGTGGGCACGTTCCTTCCTACGTCAAAAAAGCATATGTACATACAGCTGTGAACATTAAAATAGCAGTAGTCAAAAAAAATTTAAATAGTTAAATATATTCCAAGTAGCTTACATAATAATAAATATTTACAGGTATTTTATTTTCATACGTCAACGAAAAATGAAAAACGTATTCCTACAAACAATACTGTAAAACGGTGAGATGTCTTTAACGTGGTTAACATTAAAATAGCAGTCTTATTTCTTGATTAGAATTCTGCAAAGAAAAGTTGCCAAAAAATATTTTTTTTGTGTCGTTAAATTAAACGTTTCAGTGTTATAACACCTAATATTTTGTTGCATCTTCCAATGCTTCGATAACTGCTTTTCAACGTCGCGACATTGAGCCGACTAATTTACTGCATCGAGCAGCCGGTATAGAGTACCATGCATTTTTTGCACAGCTCCCCAAAGTTGTGCATTATTTGTTGGATTCGCTTCAGCCACACCTCTTTTAAAGTCTCCCCAAACATTTTCAATGGGGTTGAGGTCAGGAGACTGAGCTGGCCAGTCCATAACCTCCACTCCATTTACCCGAAACCATTCCTTTGCCTTACGACTGGTATGTTTTGTGTCATTATCCTGCTGGAAAACCCATCTAAGAGGCATTTCTTCGCAAGGGTATGGTAGCATTACATTTTCCAAAATACTCACATACACATTTTGGTCCATGATGTACCATCAATTTTGTGTATGGGACCCACACCGTAATACAAAAAACATTTTTGACCCACCAAACTTAACTGTTTTCGTGGTTTATTTTGGATGGTACTCCATATTTGGTGGACGTCGGACATAATCTCTAGAGCCAGTGTGAATTTTTAAATTTAGGAGTACAGCTGAATACCCTCACATAATTCTTAGAATTTTTCGCCATCATAACGATTAGAAATGAGTTTAATGGATTTGAATCGAAGTATGTACTGCTATTTTAGTGTTCACAGCTGTATATGCCCTGAGCCTTAAGGGAGAGATACATCACTCTTAGAACTTATTCACCTATCCCTTACTTGTGCATTACGGCTAACTTTAAACGAAGGCTTACCTTATGCCTTCTTTAGGGAATGCGTTACCATATTTCCCGTTGGGTTTTTCGAAACTCGTCCGTGTAAATTTCCATGTACATGGAAGTACCCGTGTAGACATGGGAATACATGGGATTCCGTTCCGTTCCTATGTAAGAAAAGGTGTAACCATGTACCTGGAGAAATAAATCGCGACTCGTACGTGTCTTTTAAATTAAGAAAATGTCAAATTGAAATATGTTTTCAGTCTTTGAGCTGTTAACAATGGAGAAGAAGATGAGCACAACATTCTTTTTTTAAAAGTAAACAGATCAATGTCATTTTTTGCAAGAATTGTAAAACTATTTCGGAGGTTTATTTGATTTAAAATATGTCTACAAACGAAGTCCTAAACATTGACATGGTTAAAACAACTAACCATGATAAATCTGCGTCACCCAAAAGCAAAAATTCAGAAAAAGTCTTGAAAAAGAAAAAGTCCACATTTGTGTGGGTAATGTGCAAACAAAAATTTCAAAAACATTCTGCATTATTAGAACATTTCAAGTATGTCTAAGCTGCAATTTACTTCTATATTTGAACAATAATTTTTGTAGAGATCATAGTAAGAACACCATTGATATAAAAGGTCGCCCAATGGAACGGTCTACAAGACTGAAAAATCCTAAGCCCGAACAGGAGAAACCTCAAATGATTCCATGTGATTTTTGCCATGAAGTACTTGCTAACATGTCGAAAGCTATAGAACATAAATATAGAAAACATAAAAATGAATGCACAAACCATTTTTGTGAGCTTTGTGGCAAACTCTTTCCGTTGAAAATAGTACAGCAGAATTGGTTAAAGTCGAAGCCTGTTCCTTCTGCACCGCCACTTTTGTATCTCGGAACGTACTGGTATTTTCGTGGTGAAAAGCCAAACACGAAGAGACTCTGCAAATTCTTGCAATGAACTTAATTTCTTGATCACTTGTTTCAATTTTTGGTTAATCGACTCAAGGCGATTATTGGTATAGTTTCTAAACGTATTGTTTTGCATACTATAGTAAGTCCACTGCTTTCTAATTGGATGCTAGTTCACGTTGAAGTATTGCAGAATTTCTTTAGGCGCATTTTTCTACAATTCCCGGTACAAACTATTGTACTTGGTTTCAGATTCAGCGTATACCAATTTTTGCAATAATTCCAGACTTTCTTCTTTTTTCTTTTTTGTTACTCTCACATTCGTAACGTGGCTTTTGAAAGCCTTCATGGTATGAAACCTGCACAAGTGTAGGGGTACCCCAAGAAAAATCTTCCCCAATGCGCTCCTCGCTGTTACATCCTTGTCCGTCATGATACATTTCATTTTGAGAATGGTTTCCTTAGCAACAGATTTTTTAAGTTGGGTAGCCAACCATTCCACACTACCCGCATCTTCATTGGCTAACAGGCCCATTCCGACTACCTCTCCTCGCCTGTTCGCATTTTCCACCAGAAAAATCATGAGCACGAGATTGTTCGCTAATAGTTTGTATGTTCCATCAAGAAACAACATTTCCGGATATTTTTGAAAATTATCTCGCATTTCTTGTGTTGTGAAGAACAGTCCTTGCATCACGTTGTCCTCATTTACCCTTATCGAAACCTTTGCATCTGGAATATAAATACATTTTGCATTAAAATTAATGCAATTGCATTCAAGTTCCTTAAATATTAATGTTATCCATTTGAACACAAAATTGGGTCCAATGGGAAAAATTTGTTGAGCATGTTTTGCTAAAACTTAGCTTAAGGTGGATTTTTGAAATTTGAATTTTTGCATTGCAAAATAGCCGAAAACTGCAAAAAAAAGTACTTCACTTTAAAGTTATCCCAAGGAAAGAAGAGACCATTATTTTCAAAATTTAATTTTGGAATAAGTAGTTTAAGGCATGTTTAACTTATATCCAAAACCCGATCACTGTCGGTCAAATAGTTTTTGCATAATGCATTTTGCAATTAATTGAATTTAAAAAGTTAAATTTGTCACTGCCCCAAAAGAAAAACTCCCATGTTGGTCCTGGGGCCTTATCATGAAATGCGATTCGAAAATGAAATTATCCGAAAATCGAAAAAAGCGATCATGCCATGCGAATTCGAATCGGTTTGATGCGATTACAAACGGAATTTTTTCCGATGGCTGTGCAGCTGTCGCATTTGGTGTTTCGATTTCGTGAGTGATTGTGTGCACCAATAAAAAATTAGGAATAAAAAATGTAAATTTATTTTTCATATTTTCTTATAACTACATATTTAATTGATTATATCAATAAACAATTTTTCAGGGGAAAAGCTACAACACAAAAACAATAGCTGTGATATCCTTGTCTATTATAAAATAAATGTTCATTTTCCTTTGGTCGAATTATATTTATGTGTGTTCCATCCGCACATCCAATTACTCCGGCTTTGATACTCGAAAGAGTTGTATAAAGCTGTAACAGAAAATAATTGTAATGAAGCAACTAATAAAGTCTGTGTACTCATATTGCATCAAGGAGCACCCCATAGGATTCGAATTATCACGAAGTTTTCTTCGAACCAATCGCATATTTTGAAGATTTTCTTCATCACTGTCAGATGATGAGAAAAACGCTTCGACAATAATCATTTTTATATAATTTATTTTAATTATTTAATTTTTGTAAAGAAAACTCTTCTTCTTCTTCTTCTTTGATCCGTTAGCTGGCGGTCCGAGCGGGACGTCCCCGCAACGGATACGCTGCTGTCGGTGCCGCTGGGTCCCGAACTCTATTCACGATTCGCTTCCATTCTTCTCGGTTTTTGGCGGTGTCTCGAGCCTCGGTGACTGATAATCTTTGATTCTTTAGGTCGCCCTCGATATTCTTTAGCCAAGTTTTCTTCGGTGCCAATCGCTGGATTTTCCAGTCTGCGGGACGGTCTCGCCAGAGAAGTTTACGTGGCAAGCGGTTATCATCCATTCGGCAAACATGTCCAAACCACCGTAGTCGACGTTTTTGCATTTCTTCTTCGATCAGTGTTTGCTGATCGCATCTTTGTCTGACAACCTCATTTCGAAGGCGATCACGGAGTGAGACACGGAGGATCTGCCTCAAACAACACAACCTTTATTACCGCACTTATAAAATGTCAAATATTGGCATGAAGTTTCCTGCTTTCCCAGTACTGGAAATAATTTTTAAGTTGCGTAGGGCAGTACTCCCTTTGCAATGCGAATTCGTAGTAGACGGATCCTATGATCGGTAGATTCATTCGTACCGCAAATTAATTTCGGTTCGTATTTACTTTCGCATCGCATTTCATGATAAGGCCCCTGATTTTTTTAGGTATGCTCTAAGACTCTCTTTCAATATCCAATCATAAAAATTCTGGTTTTTAAATTTTTATTATGGTTTTTAAATTTTTTAAGATTTTTGGCAAAAAACTGCAACTAAGGCGTTTTTTCCACAAAAATAGCTAACTCGGCGACGACGCCAGGAATGCTAATGAATGTGAATTTTTGTGGTTTGTGAATTTTTCAGGTTTTGGGTTACCACAAATTTTCCTGGGAGTCTCATGCTTGCGCACCCCCTAAATATTGTTGGGGATGTCATTTCTGACCGATTCCACCAAAAAAGTCCGTTACATAACGTCAAAACCACTCGAAATGCTCCAGCGCCCGGACTATAATATTCTCACAAAAATTTGCAAACTCAACTGACATTAAGTGAATGAAAAGAATTGTTGTATAATTAAAGCAGCCTACAGACGACAAACTTGGTTGGCAACATTTGGGGTTGGTGTTAGAATTGAAAGTGTGTGGGTTGATTAAAAACTTAAAATTAAAGTTGGCCGACGCACAGTGGGCTCAAACTTGGCAAAACGCGCGCATACGCATTTACGAAAGCAGAAATCATACTAAAATTGCTATACAAACACTTCTTTATGTTTTTGAGGTCGCTGATTTCGAATTTGAGGTCAAAAACGTGTTTTAACCAATTATAGGTGGCGCCACCGTCGATTTTTTATATTAATTTAAATATATTGTGCTGTTTGATATGGTTATATAGGTTTTTGAGGTCGCTGATTCCAAATTTGAGGTCAAAAACAAGTTTTGAACAATTATAGGTGGTGCCACTGTCGAGTTCTGTTAAATTTCATTACTTAAAGCCATTTGGTATGTTTATACAGGGTTTTCAAGCTATATTGGTTCTAAATTTTAAAGAAAAACAACAATATAGTAAAATATTTTTTTTATTCTATATCCAGCAATATGTAATAAACTGTTCGATCTATAAATTAACAAGTAAGAAGACAATATAATAACGATCAAAGTGTTCTTTTTGGATCATTTGAAAGTTTTAATAGTAATTCTAAAATTTCAGTTAAAATAGTGAAATTTGTACTTTCATTAGTACGAGACTTGTTTTATATTTCCTCCTCACTATCACTATTCTCAATCTCAACCGAATTTTTCAAGAGACTCCTGACATCAAAAACAAGGGATGGAACTGTGAACACTACCGACAAACGGTAACTTAGTAGATGAAAAATCATATATGGTGCAATAAAAAAGCATTTCAATACGTATACACTTTCTTTTTAACACATTGGAATATTATATTTTACCAGAAACAAAAAGTATGAATATTGGATTTTCGTTATTTTGAAAATGTTTGGACCTCCACCAAGGCCAAACTTGCAGGTTTTTGCAGCTGGAAATTTGATGACATGTTTTTGAATGTTTGAACTTTTTTTTCGTATAAATCTCATCGCTGCACTCCACGCACAAAAAAGTTCTGATGTTTTTAGTTGTAAAAAAACATTTTTGTTTACACTAATCAGTATAATGCAGCCAATTATATCCATGCAAATATTGGCTCATGAAACTTTATGGGATTATAAAGCAAAGATAGACCTTTATTTTCCTCAAAAAATCATTACCGCACATCATTGCACACAAAAGATACAGTATTTTTTCGAATTTTCAAAAAACGAAAAAACGAAAAAAATTAAAACTATAGCATTGACGTTAATTTTACACATCACACCATAGTCAAATGACATTGATGTGACAATTTCTGATCTTCATAGTAACTGGTCTTAAATAATTCGGCATTAGAACCAGACAAAATCGAAATTAAGTTTTTTACTGTATGCGACTTACGTTTTTTACGTTTTATTTTAAAAAATATAAAAAACTTACACCAGTTCTTCAGAACTGAAAAAAAAGAACATATGTTATATTTAAGAAAAAAAACTCTATTCTTTGGAATAGTTCAAACTTTATTCTATAAAATTTACTCTTAAGAGCGACCGAGCCGTTATTTAAAAGATACAAGACTGAAACTTAAAAATTAACTTAATAGAAGGAGGTACATGAACATGAAATTATTTCAGGTTTCATGTTACTCCTGCATCTTCGTTTGTTTGCTGGACGTTATTCCAGCTAAATTGTTGATGGAGCAGTGCCCAGCATTCTTTAGCTCATTTATATTTTCTACGAACTGTAGATATTCTAGGCGAATTTTGTCTTGGGGTGTCGGTTGACTTCCGCTTGCAAAGTCTGGGAATGTAACTTGCGCGCCTTTTGTCGAGCTCGAGCCCACTGTGCGACGCGGCGGTTGGAATGAAATCAAAATTTTTTGATTTTTAGTAGAAGTTGACAACCATGTTGTACGTTTGTAGTTGTGTTGAGAACTTAGCCAACGAACATCCTTTGAAATCGTAATTTCAACTGTGCACTTCGTGGATGTTTGTACGGATGTTGGCAATCTAGTTGGAGTGTCTGTATATTTCATGATACCAACTTGGTTGACGACCAAGTGTGTCGTGTGTAGGCTGGGGTGGTAGCACGTGAGTTGTTTCAATCGATCTCTTCATACAAATACAAAAGTTCAAGATTTTTGTATGGAGAGGTCGATTGAAACAACTTCCGTGCTACCACCCCTGCTTAAGAGGCAATCGGAGACAAATAACCTTTTTTTTCAATAGTCGAAACATTTTGATGCAATTTTGAAAACGAGAAAAGCAACGACCTTTAAGGTATCGATTTTGACATTTAAAAATAGCAACATTCAAATTTCAATTGTACAAAATGATGATAATGTGATTTCCCGTGAGAGCGCCACCTCAGAAACAAAAATCCCCCTTTCTCGAAAACATTACGACGTAATGACAATTTTTTAATTGCGAAAGGTACATGTCAATTATATAAATAAAAATGGTTTTAAGGTTATTTTTGTCTCCGGTTTCCTATGAATTTGAGTATTTCAAATTATTGTAAACAACAGTATATTTGAGGAAGAGTAAGACATATTATAATTCTTACCATATTCGTTTTCTAAGAAATTGCTCACTTCAACAAACTCAGTGGAGGTGGATGTCCCTTTAATTGTCTGTTTGAAATTATGCACATCCTTACTAGATAGAGTAATTCCTGTGGTGTCAACAATGTGCTTTTTTATGAATGCATTTTTTGCTTTCGTATTAAGTAGCAATTTGTGCGTTTCTTTCGTTTCTGCAGACAACTTTTGAAGACAATTTTCGGGTTGCTTGTTGTAAAACTCCTATAAGAAATTATTCACAATTATCTAAAATACAAAAATGATACATATTCTTAAGTTATACGCAAAAAACTATACACAGATGAACAATTTTATCAACAATTATCAAACTTTATAGGAACATCGCGACAAATATGAGTCACGACATTTTTACAATGTTTGTTGTACTTTTTCTATTATTTAAGAATTTCTACAAGTATGCTAAAAATTGCTAACATTTATGGGAGTTTTTCCCTAAATGCATATTTAAGTTCTCAGAAAGTATGGTAATTATCACAAAAAATTGTGCATGAATAAATTTTAAATATTCAATACAAACAAATTCAGATTAAAGTAAACGATTTGAAATGCATAATTTTTAATTGAACAGAATATTATGTTACAAATTTTGAGTGTGCGAGTACGTGTGAAGAACATTAAAATATAAATTGGTAGAATAAGCATATCATACAAACCTCTGTCCCAGGATGGTTATGCTCTAAATCCACTTCATTTATGTACAGGTATCCATTCACCGATTTCTTGAGGAAAATGTGCGCGCCACAGCCCATTTTGCAAGAGCTAAAAAATATCTTGCGTCACGAAAATTGTAATAAAAAATTTACAATTGAAGTACTAATACTTCTGAGCTATGCATGCGAACTAGAATGTGTGCATAGTTTCAAATGAGTGGGAATAAAATTGTGGCGTGTTTGATGAGTGTAATTAATGCCGTAAAGTCAATTACTACGATTAAATGCCGGACTGAGGACTTGACTTGAACTGACAGATATGATATTTTTTTCGAATTGAGGTGGTATTTTTTGCAGCAAAATACCACTTCAACCTTTTTTAAGACTTTTAGGTTCCTGTATAGTTGTTTCGATTTTCGTTTCTCGTTTTCCAGTGCGTTCTTCGAAATATTACGACTAAACTTTGTTTTTATTGCCTCTCCTCCCAAGTTTTGCACGTGTTCAATTGCACACTTTTTCAAATTTGCGAATGAGTAAAATTTTGAGCCAAATTTGAATTCCGTCAGTGGTTCAGAGTCCTGATTTTCCGATGCTGATATCGAAACAGACGCATCGAAACTCTCAGAATTAGACATCTGTAACGAAATTGGACAAAAACATCGGATTGGTCAAAATATCCACAGAATTCCTCAATGCATACACTTTTCATTCAGAATTCAGAAAATTTTTATTCACTCTAAAATTTGCATAACTGTTTTATGTTACATAGCTTCTTTAACTAGCTTAACAAACTTAAAACATACTTGACCGCAACAGTCTACTGTAGATCATTATCAATAAATTTAATTCTTTGTTTTTAAAAGACACCCTATCTTTTTTTTTTATTTGGCCACTATTATTTTTAATGAAATTTCCAATGGAATAACTTTTGGGAATTGGTCGCTCTGTACTAGGTTAATTTAAATATAAGTTCAAAATCTTGACGGTGAACGCGTACACACACACACCAGAGCGTCCCGTTCAAAGTTTTGAACGCGAAGCCTGCAACAACACGGTTTTTTAATTGCGAGAGGTACATGTCAATTATATAAATAAAAATGGTTTTAAGGTTATGTTTGTCTCCGGTTTCCTATGAATTTGAGTATTTCAAATTATTGTAAACAACAGTATATTTGAGGATATGAAAAGTAAGACATATTATAATTCTTACCATATTCCTTTTCTAAGAAATTGCACACTTCAACAAACTCAGTGGAGGTGGATGTCCCTTTAATTGTCTTTTTGAAATTATGCACATCCTTACTAGATAGAGTAATTCCTGTGGTGTCAACAATGTGCTTTTTTATGAATGCGTTTTTTGCTTTCGTATTAAGTAGCAATTTGAGCGTTTCTTTCGTTTCTGCAGACAACTTTTGAAGACGATTTTCGGGTTGCTTGTTGTAAAACTCCTATAAGAAATTATTCACAATTATCTAAAATACAAAAGTGATACATATTCTTAAGTTATTCGCAAAAAACTATACACAGATGAACAATTTTATCAACAATTATCAAACTTTATAAGAACATCGCGACAAATATGAGTCACGACATTTTTACAATGTGTGTTGTACTTTTTCTATTATTTAAGAATTTCTACAAGTATGCTAAAAATGGCTAACATTTATGGGAGTTTTTCCCTAAATGCATATTTAAGTTCTCAGAAAGTATGGTAATTATCACAAAAAATTGTGCATGAATAAATTTTAAATATTCAATACAAACAAATTCAGATTAAAGTAAACGATTTGAAATGCATAATTTTTAATTGAACAGAATATTATGTTACAAATTTTGAGTGTGCGAGTACGTGTGAAGAACATTAAAATATAAATTGGTAGAATAAGCATATCATACAAACCTCTGTCCCAGGATGGTTATGCTCTAAATCCACTTCATTTATGTACAGGTATCCATTCACCGATTTCTTGAGGAAGATGTGCGCGCCACAGCCCATTTTGCAAGAGCTAAAAAATATCTTGCGTCACGAAAATTGTAATGCGAACTAGAATGTGTGCATTAGGGTGGAGCACAAATGTATGGCGAAATTTTTTTTTTTATATTTAGGTTTCTAAGTGCAAGGGATTTATGCCTTATGTAAAAACATAAAAGTATTCCAATTTTCATAAGAATTGAATATTGTTTTCTACCTCCGAAACCGCATTTAAAATTTTGAAATTCTTGAAAATACTACTCCTTTTCTCATATCTATATTTAGTAGACATTAAAGGTTAATAGGCGCAAAAAAATACACAATGTAATGTTCACACAAGTAGTAATGTAATAAATGCAAAAATATGAAAGTTACATAAAAAACATACATGTTGAAACACCTTTAATTTGGCTGAAAATGACATTTTGTATCGAATTTAGGCATTTTGTCTCTTGATTCCAATTTTGCCCTGATGGCACCTAATCGCGATTTTTTAGTACATTGAGAAATAGCTGCTTCTGTTGTAATCTTCACGGCTCGTTCTACTGCCTGCGTATGACATGGAAGACGCAAAAATGTTATCTGATTCACACTACCAGACTGAACAATATTAGATATTTCCTGTGTTGACAACGCTTTAAAAATTGGTGGTTCAGTTATCTCTTTTTGCCAGTCTATCATGTCGAAATAATTTGACGCATTAAAATTAATTTCTGGTACATCAAAAAGCCTTAGACTTTGTACGGTACTGCTACGAGCCTTCAAAATACGCCTGGCTGCCAGCTCACGAATGTGTTTTCGTTCATCAGTTATCATAGCTAATAATAAATTTTCAGCATGCGCGAAATAACCATTCCTTTGAATTACAGTATCTACTATGGATTTCAAATTTTCAGGCAAGTACCGTGACGAAGATATAATCTTGAATAAATGACGGGAACCATCTTTACACGATGGATTATTCTTGATTGCAAACCAGGATGGCGCGTATACTTTTATAATAAACGTAGCTAAAGTAATCAAGGCAGATGTCGGCTTTTCAGTTGCGACATAAAGACTCAAAAGTCTATTAGCACGCGTGAGCCAGCGAGCATGAGACAATTTTCCTGGTGACTTGTGTCCTAAATCATCAGAAAAAGTGCCTGTAATAACTGCTGTAACAATTCTATGTAAATACTTTTGGTCTGTACTCAGATCGTTGGTCATGTTCGGTAGCAAATCCCCTTCAATTTTTTGAAACTTTTCTATAGGAAGTGCTTCGCAATTCTCTAATGCTTTGCCTAATGGACCATTGAAAGACTTTGGTCCTGAAGTTGAACCGTCAAGATGAAAAAATAAATGTCGTAGAGGCAACTCGTTCATATGCAGTAAACAAATTATCCTCTGAAGTGGTTTACTCAGCTGTTTTTCGAGAAGCCTTATAACTCCGCCATTCTTCCCAGTATTGACATTAGTGCCATCACAACCAATTGCCATAAGTTTGTTTTGAGAAACACGATGCTGTTCAAAAAATGATGTGATAGAAGATACAATTCCTTTCGCCGATCCCACTTGCGGTACGACGTAACCTAGGTAAGTGGATTCTGGCTCCTGAATGAGTGAAATATGTTCCTCAACTATTACCTTTCTGTAATTTCTTTTTCCTTTTTTAATAATTTTCAAAGTTCTATCCTTTCTTCCATCGAAGTATAGTGCAGAAATATCCCTGAGGCTTACCTGTTCCAATAACTCCTGTCTCGTCTTGTTTCTTTCTCTTCGTAACTTACTTCTGTCTATAACTTCTACATCGGACCCAATGTCATGTAATACTGATGACACAATCGCAGCAGCAGTCCTGTCAGATACTCCGTATCTATCGCATGTTTTCGATACAGTAGGTAAATTAATGCGCGCCTTTTTTTTCCCTTTCTTTACAGGAATGACAGCTTTAGTTTTGCTGGCAGATGATTCGTTTCTTGTAGGCTCATCGTTATCGGAAGAAAATGAAGAGGTGCTGATGTCTAAATTAACAGGCAACTTACTTACACTAGTAGAGTTATTGGAGCAAAGTTTTCGTTTTAACTTCCGTTCCTGATTTATTTGATTTTTTTTGGTAGTGACAACATCAACTCCGCCAATTATCATTTTACGAGCCGTCCTTTGGTCAATTAAAAAGGCTTGTTCCCGTTTTGGAACCTTCTTTTCTCTAGGACAGGTGCAATAGTTGAAATCCTTGCATTTGCAAGCCGATATATCAAAAAGTAACTTTTTATTTTGTGTAAAACTTTCCATCGTTTGCTGAGAATTTTTTTTTATCGACTTCAATAGATTTTTTCGCTTCTCGTGATACGCTTTTAACATCTGAACAATCCTGGTACTGGTAACTATTGGCAAAGATGCCACTTGCCATATACTTACGATTTCTGGCACGATTTTATCAGCAATTTCTGAAAATCTGGGCTCTTTTTTGCTTGTCTTCATAATGTGCCGCGTCCATTCGTAATGTTTGACAATATCTTCGTAAGTTGGTAAAACGTTTCTCTTTAACTCACAACATTCACCAAATATTGGGCATTTAGAAGCACTGCGTGTTTTTTCCATTTTTATCAACAAATAATATTTTTAGGTTATGTTGTTAAGATAATTGCGCGCAACAGTTCACCTCGAAAGACAATAATGTACTGCCCCGCTCGACCCGCGTAGTAATTGCCTGATTGGCACCCCCCCCCCCCTTTCCCCGTTGGTACTATTGTACGTTGTTTTTATATTTTATTATTAAAATAGAGTATATTAGCAATATATTAAGATAATAAAAAGATAAAATATATCAAGATTTGATAGAAATATAATTTCATCAACTCCTGTCTGAAATCCACTTTTAATAAAAGTTCAGTGACCTTTCGGATGTACTTATACTTATGTTTTTTAAATAATATTTTACAGGTCCATGTTTGAGCTTAGAAAGCATAAACTTTTAATACTTAGAATTACGAAATGCGAAAAAAAAATTTTCACTCCACCCTAGTGTGCATAGTTTCAAATGAGTGGGAATAAAATTGTGGCGTGTTTGATGAGTGTAATTAATGCCGTAAAGTCAATTACTACGATTAAATGCCGGACTGAGGACTTGACTTGAACTGACAGATATGATTTTTTTTTCGAATTGAGGTGGTATTTTTTGCAGCAAAATACCACTTCAACCTTTTTTAAGACTTTTAGGTTCCTGTATAGTTGTTTCGATTTTCGTTTCTCGTTTTCCAGTGCGTTCTTCGAAATATTACGACTAAACTTTTTTTTTATTGCCTCTCCTCCCAAGTTTTGCACGTGTTCAATTGCACACTTTTTCAAATTTGCGAATGAGTAAAATTTTGAGCCAAATTTGAATTCCGTCAGTGGTTCAGAGTCCTGATTTTCCGATGCTGATATCGAAACAGACGCATCGAAACTCTCAGAATTAGACATCTGTAACGAAATTGGACAAAAACATCGGATTGGTCAAAATATCCACAGAATTCCTCAATGCATACACTTTTCATTCAGAATTCAGAAAATTTTTATTCACTCTAAAATTTGCATAACTGTTTTATGTTACATAGCTTCTTTAACTAGCTAAACAAACTTAAAACATACTTGACCGCAACAGTCTACTGTAGATCATTATCAATAAATTTAATTCTTTGTTTTTAAAAGACACCCTATATTTTTTTTTTATTTGGCCACTATTATTTTTAATGAAATTTCCAATGGAATAACTTTTGGGAATTGGTCGCTCTGTACTAGGTTAATTTAAATATAAGTTCAAAATCTTGACGGTGAACGCGTACACACACACACCAGAGCGTCCCGTTCAAAGTTTTGAACGCGAAGCCTGCAACAACACGGTTTTTTAATTGCGAGAGGTACATGTCAATTATATAAATAAAAATGGTTTTAAGGTTATGTTTGTCTCCGGTTTCCTATGAATTTGAGTATTTCAAATTATTGTAAACAACAGTATATTTGAGGATATGAAAAGTAAGACATATTATAATTCTTACCATATTCCTTTTCTAAGAAATTGCACACTTCAACAAACTCAGTGGAGGTGGATGTCCCTTTAATTGTCTTTTTGAAATTATGCACATCCTTACTAGATAGAGTAATTCCTGTGGTGTCAACAATGTGCTTTTTTATGAATGCGTTTTTTGCTTTCGTATTAAGTAGCAATTTGAGCGTTTCTTTCGTTTCTGCAGACAACTTTTGAAGACGATTTTCGGGTTGCTTGTTGTAAAACTCCTATAAGAAATTATTCACAATTATCTAAAATACAAAAATGATACATATTCTTAAGTTATACGCAAAAAACTATACACAGATGAACAATTTTATCAACAATTATCAAACTTTATAGGAACATCGCGACAAATATGAGTCACGACATTTTTACAATGTTTGTTGTACTTTTTCTATTATTTAAGAATTTCTACAAGTATGCTAAAAATTGCTAACATTTATGGGAGTTTTTCCCTAAATGCATATTTAAGTTCTCAGAAAGTATGGTAATTATCACAAAAAATTGTGCATGAATAAATTTTAAATATTCAATACAAACAAATTCAGATTAAAGTAAACGATTTGAAATGCATAATTTTTAATTGAACAGAATATTATGTTACAAATTTTGAGTGTGCGAGTACGTGTGAAGAACGTTAAAATATAAATTGGTAGAATAAGCATATCATACAAACCTCTGTCCCAGGATGGTTATGCTCTAAATCAACTTCATTTATGTACAGGTATCCATTCACCGATTTCTTGAGGAAAATGTGCGCGCCACAGCCCATTTTGCAAGAGCTAAAAAATATCTTGCGTCATGAAAATTGTAATAAAAAATTTACAATTGAAGTACTAATACTTCTGAGCTATGCATGCGAACTAGAATGTGTGCATAGTTTCAAATGAGTGGGAATAAAATTGTGGCGTGTTTGATGAGTGTAATTAATGCCGTAAAGTCAATTACTACGATTAAATGCCGGACTGAGGACTTGACTTGAACTGACAGATATGATATTTTTTTCGAATTGAGGTGGTATTTTTTGCAGCAAAATGCCACTTCAACCTTTTTTAAGACTTTTAGGTTCCTGTATAGTTGTTTCGATTTTCGTTTCTCGTTTTCCAGTGCGTTCTTCGAAATATTACGACTAAACTTTGTTTTTATTGCCTCTCCTCCCAAGTTTTGCACATGTTCAATTGCACACTTTTTCAAATGTGCAAATGAGTAAAATTTTGAGCCAAATTTGAATTCCGTCAGTGGTTCAGAGTCCTGATTTTCCGATGCTGATATCGAAACAGACGCATCGAAACTCTCAGAATTAGACATCTGTAACGAAATTGGACAAAAACATCGGATTGGTCAAAATATCCACAGAATTCCACAATGCATACACTTTTCATTAAGAATTCAGAAAATTTTTATTCACTCTAAAATTTGCATAACTGTTTTATGTTACATAGCTTCTTTAACTAGCTAAACAAACTTAAAACATACTTGACCGCAACAGTCTACTGTAGATCATTATCAATAAATTTAATTCTTTGTTTTTAAGAGACACCCTATCTTTTTTTTTTATTTGGCCACTATTATTTTTAATGAAATTTCCAATGGAATAACTTTTGGGAATTGGTCGCTCTGTACTAGGTTAATTTAAATATAAGTTCAAAATCTTGACGGTGAACGCGTACACACACACACCAGAGCGTCCCGTTCAAAGTTTTGAACGCGAAGCCTGCAACAACACGGTTTTTTAATTGCGAGAGGTACATGTCAATTATATAAATAAAAATGGTTTTAAGGTTATGTTTGTCTCCGGTTTCCTATGAATTTGAGTATTTCAAATTATTGTAAACAACAGTATATTTGAGGATATGAAAAGTAAGACATATTATAATTCTTACCATATTCCTTTTCTAAGAAATTGCACACTTCAACAAACTCAGTGGAGGTGGATGTCCCTTTAATTGTCTTTTTGAAATTATGCACATCCTTACTAGATAGAGTAATTCCTGTGGTGTCAACAATGTGCTTTTTTATGAATGCGTTTTTTGCTTTCGTATTAAGTAGCAATTTGAGCGTTTCTTTCGTTTCTGCAGACAACTTTTGAAGACGATTTTCGGGTTGCTTGTTGTAAAACTCCTATAAGAAATTATTCACAATTATCTAAAATACAAAAATGATACATATTCTTAAGTTATTCGCAAAAAACTATACACAGATGAACAATTTTATCAACAATTATCAAACTTTATAAGAACATCGCGACAAATATGAGTCACGACATTTTTACAATGTTTGTTGTACTTTTTCTATTATTTAAGAATTTCTACAAGTATGCTAAAAATTGCTAACATTTATGGGAGTTTTTCCCTAAATGCATATTTAAGTTCTCAGAAAGTATGGTAATTATCACAAAAAATTGTGCATGAATAAATTTTAAATATTCAATACAAACAAATTCAGATTAAAGTAAACGATTTGAAATGCATAATTTTTAATTGAACAGAATATTATGTTACAAATTTTGAGTGTGCGAGTACGTGTGAAGAACGTTAAAATATAAATTGGTAGAATAAGCATATCATACAAACCTCTGTCCCAGGATGGTTATGCTCTAAATCCACTTCATTTATGTACAGGTATCCATTCACCGATTTCTTGAGGAAGATGTGCGCGCCACAGCCCATTTTGCAAGAGCTAAAAAATATCTTGCGTCACGAAAATTGTAATAAAAAATTTACAATTGAAGTACTAATACTTCTGAGCTATGCATGCGAACTAGAATGTGTGCATAGTTTCAAATGAGTGGGAATAAAATTGTGGCGTGTTTGATGAGTGTAATTAATGCCGTAAAGTCAATTACTACGATTAAATGCCGGACTGAGGACTTGACTTGAACTGACAGATATGATATTTTTTTCGAATTGAGGTGGTATTTTTTGCAGCAAAATACCACTTCAACCTTTTTTAAGACTTTTAGGTTCCTGTATAGTTGTTTCGATTTTCGTTTCTCGTTTTCCAGTGCGTTCTTCGAAATATTACGACTAAACTTTGTTTTTATTGCCTCTCCTCCCAAGTTTTGCACGTGTTCAATTGCACACTTTTTCAAATTTGCGAATGAGTAAAATTTTGAGCCAAATTTGAATTCCGTCAGTGGTTCAGAGTCCTGATTTTCCGATGCTGATATCGAAACAGACGCATCGAAACTCTCAGAATTAGACATCTGTAACGAAATTGGACAAAAACATCGGATTGGTCAAAATATCCACAGAATTCCTCAATGCATACACTTTTCATTCAGAATTCAGAAAATTTTTATTCACTCTAAAATTTGCATAACTGTTTTATGTTACATAGCTTCTTTAACTAGCTAAACAAACTTAAAACATACTTGACCGCAACAGTCTACTGTAGATCATTATCAATAAATTTAATTCTTTGTTTTTAAAAGACACCCTATCTTTTTTTTTTATTTGGCCACTATTATTTTTAATGAAATTTCCAATGGAATAACTTTTGGGAATTGGTCGCTCTGTACTAGGTTAATTTAAATATAAGTTCAAAATCTTGACGGTGAACGCGTACACACACACACCAGAGCGTCCCGTTCAAAGTTTTGAACGCGAAGCCTGCAACAACACGGTTTTTTAATTGCGAGAGGTACATGTCAATTATATAAATAAAAATGGTTTTAAGGTTATGTTTGTCTCCGGTTTCCTATGAATTTGAGTATTTCAAATTATTGTAAACAACAGTATATTTGAGGATATGAAAAGTAAGACATATTATAATTCTTACCATATTCCTTTTCTAAGAAATTGCACACTTCAACAAACTCAGTGGAGGTGGATGTCCCTTTAATTGTCTTTTTGAAATTATGCACATCCTTACTAGATAGAGTAATTCCTGTGGTGTCAACAATGTGCTTTTTTATGAATGCGTTTTTTGCTTTCGTATTAAGTAGCAATTTGAGCGTTTCTTTCGTTTCTGCAGACAACTTTTGAAGACGATTTTCGGGTTGCTTGTTGTAAAACTCCTATAAGAAATTATTCACAATTATCTAAAATACAAAAGTGATACATATTCTTAAGTTATTCGCAAAAAACTATACACAGATGAACAATTTTATCAACAATTATCAAACTTTATAAGAACATCGCGACAAATATGAGTCACGACATTTTTACAATGTGTGTTGTACTTTTTCTATTATTTAAGAATTTCTACAAGTATGCTAAAAATGGCTAACATTTATGGGAGTTTTTCCCTAAATGCATATTTAAGTTCTCAGAAAGTATGGTAATTATCACAAAAAATTGTGCATGAATAAATTTTAAATATTCAATACAAACAAATTCAGATTAAAGTAAACGATTTGAAATGCATAATTTTTAATTGAACAGAATATTATGTTACAAATTTTGAGTGTGCGAGTACGTGTGAAGAACATTAAAATATAAATTGGTAGAATAAGCATATCATACAAACCTCTGTCCCAGGATGGTTATGCTCTAAATCCACTTCATTTATGTACAGGTATCCATTCACCGATTTCTTGAGGAAGATGTGCGCGCCACAGCCCATTTTGCAAGAGCTAAAAAATATCTTGCGTCACGAAAATTGTAATGCGAACTAGAATGTGTGCATTAGGGTGGAGCACAAATGTATGGCGAAATTTTTTTTTTTATATTTAGGTTTCTAAGTGCAAGGGATTTATGCCTTATGTAAAAACATAAAAGTATTCCAATTTTCATAAGAATTGAATATTGTTTTCTACCTCCGAAACCGCATTTAAAATTTTGAAATTCTTGAAAATACTACTCCTTTTCTCATATCTATATTTAGTAGACATTAAAGGTTAATAGGCGCAAAAAAATACACAATGTAATGTTCACACAAGTAGTAATGTAATAAATGCAAAAATATGAAAGTTACATAAAAAACATACATGTTGAAACACCTTTAATTTGGCTGAAAATGACATTTTGTATCGAATTTAGGCATTTTGTCTCTTGATTCCAATTTTGCCCTGATGGCACCTAATCGCGATTTTTTAGTACATTGAGAAATAGCTGCTTCTGTTGTAATCTTCACGGCTCGTTCTACTGCCTGCGTATGACATGGAAGACGCAAAAATGTTATCTGATTCACACTACCAGACTGAACAATATTAGATATTTCCTGTGTTGACAACGCTTTAAAAATTGGTGGTTCAGTTATCTCTTTTTGCCAGTCTATCATGTCGAAATAATTTGACGCATTAAAATTAATTTCTGGTACATCAAAAAGCCTTAGACTTTGTACGGTACTGCTACGAGCCTTCAAAATACGCCTGGCTGCCAGCTCACGAATGTGTTTTCGTTCATCAGTTATCATAGCTAATAATAAATTTTCAGCATGCGCGAAATAACCATTCCTTTGAATTACAGTATCTACTATGGATTTCAAATTTTCAGGCAAGTACCGTGACGAAGATATAATCTTGAATAAATGACGGGAACCATCTTTACACGATGGATTATTCTTGATTGCAAACCAGGATGGCGCGTATACTTTTATAATAAACGTAGCTAAAGTAATCAAGGCAGATGTCGGCTTTTCAGTTGCGACATAAAGACTCAAAAGTCTATTAGCACGCGTGAGCCAGCGAGCATGAGACAATTTTCCTGGTGACTTGTGTCCTAAATCATCAGAAAAAGTGCCTGTAATAACTGCTGTAACAATTCTATGTAAATACTTTTGGTCTGTACTCAGATCGTTGGTCATGTTCGGTAGCAAATCCCCTTCAATTTTTTGAAACTTTTCTATAGGAAGTGCTTCGCAATTCTCTAATGCTTTGCCTAATGGACCATTGAAAGACTTTGGTCCTGAAGTTGAACCGTCAAGATGAAAAAATAAATGTCGTAGAGGCAACTCGTTCATATGCAGTAAACAAATTATCCTCTGAAGTGGTTTACTCAGCTGTTTTTCGAGAAGCCTTATAACTCCGCCATTCTTCCCAGTATTGACATTAGTGCCATCACAACCAATTGCCATAAGTTTGTTTTGAGAAACACGATGCTGTTCAAAAAATGATGTGATAGAAGATACAATTCCTTTCGCCGATCCCACTTGCGGTACGACGTAACCTAGGTAAGTGGATTCTGGCTCCTGAATGAGTGAAATATGTTCCTCAACTATTACCTTTCTGTAATTTCTTTTTCCTTTTTTAATAATTTTCAAAGTTCTATCCTTTCTTCCATCGAAGTATAGTGCAGAAATATCCCTGAGGCTTACCTGTTCCAATAACTCCTGTCTCGTCTTGTTTCTTTCTCTTCGTAACTTACTTCTGTCTATAACTTCTACATCGGACCCAATGTCATGTAATACTGATGACACAATCGCAGCAGCAGCCCTGTCAGATACTCCGTATCTATCGCATGTTTTCGATACAGTAGGTAAATTAATGCGCGCCTTTTTTTTCCCTTTCTTTACAGGAATGACAGCTTTAGTTTTGCTGGCAGATGATTCGTTTCTTGTAGGCTCATCGTTATCGGAAGAAAATGAAGAGGTGCTGATGTCTAAATTAACAGGCAACTTACTTACACTAGTAGAGTTATTGGAGCAAAGTTTTCGTTTTAACTTCCGTTCCTGATTTATTTGATTTTTTTTGGTAGTGACAACATCAACTCCGCCAATTATCATTTTACGAGCCGTCCTTTGGTCAATTAAAAAGGCTTGTTCCCGTTTTGGAACCTTCTTTTCTCTAGGACAGGTGCAATAGTTGAAATCCTTGCATTTGCAAGCCGATATATCAAAAAGTAACTTTTTATTTTGTGTAAAACTTTCCATCGTTTGCTGAGAATTTTTTTTTATCGACTTCAATAGATTTTTTCGCTTCTCGTGATACGCTTTTAACATCTGAACAATCCTGGTACTGGTAACTATTGGCAAAGATGCCACTTGCCATATACTTACGATTTCTGGCACGATTTTATCAGCAATTTCTGAAAATCTGGGCTCTTTTTTGCTTGTCTTCATAATGTGCCGCGTCCATTCGTAATGTTTGACAATATCTTCGTAAGTTGGTAAAACGTTTCTCTTTAACTCACAACATTCACCAAATATTGGGCATTTAGAAGCACTGCGTGTTTTTTCCATTTTTATCAACAAATAATATTTTTAGGTTATGTTGTTAAGATAATTGCGCGCAACAGTTCACCTCGAAAGACAATAATGTACTGCCCCGCTCGACCCGCGTAGTAATTGCCTGATTGGCACCCCCCCCCTTTCCCCGTTGGTACTATTGTACGTTGTTTTTATATTTTATTATTAAAATAGAGTATATTAGCAATATATTAAGATAATAAAAAGATAAAATATATCAAGATTTGATAGAAATATAATTTCATCAACTCCTGTCTGAAATCCACTTTTAATAAAAGTTCAGTGACCTTTCGGAGGTACTTATACTTATGTTTTTTAAATAATATTTTACAGGTCCATGTTTGAGCTTAGAAAGCATAAACTTTTAATACTTAGAATTACGAAATGCGAAAAAAAAATTTTCACTCCACCCTAGTGTGCATAGTTTCAAATGAGTGGGAATAAAATTGTGGCGTGTTTGATGAAGTCAATTACTACGATTAAATGCCGGACTGAGGACTTGACTTGAACTGACAGATATGATTTTTTTTTCGAATTGAGGTGGTATTTTTTGCAGCAAAATACCACTTCAACCTTTTTTAAGACTTTTAGGTTCCTGTATAGTTGTTTCGATTTTCGTTTCTCGTTTTCCAGTGCGTTCTTCGAAATATTACGACTAAACTTTTTTTTTATTGCCTCTCCTCCCAAGTTTTGCACGTGTTCAATTGCACACTTTTTCAAATTTGCGAATGAGTAAAATTTTGAGCCAAATTTGAATTCCGTCAGTGGTTCAGAGTCCTGATTTTCCGATGCTGATATCGAAACAGACGCATCGAAACTCTCAGAATTAGACATCTGTAACGAAATTGGACAAAAACATCGGATTGGTCAAAATATCCACAGAATTCCTCAATGCATACACTTTTCATTCAGAATTCAGAAAATTTTTATTCACTCTAAAATTTGCATAACTGTTTTATGTTACATAGCTTCTTTAACTAGCTAAACAAACTTAAAACATACTTGACCGCAACAGTCTACTGTAGATCATTATCAATAAATTTAATTCTTTGTTTTTAAAAGACACCCTATATTTTTTTTTTATTTGGCCACTATTATTTTTAATGAAATTTCCAATGGAATAACTTTTGGGAATTGGTCGCTCTGTACTAGGTTAATTTAAATATAAGTTCAAAATCTTGACGGTGAACGCGTACACACACACACCAGAGCGTCCCGTTCAAAGTTTTGAACGCGAAGCCTGCAACAACACGGTTTTTTAATTGCGAGAGGTACATGTCAATTATATAAATAAAAATGGTTTTAAGGTTATGTTTGTCTCCGGTTTCCTATGAATTTGAGTATTTCAAATTATTGTAAACAACAGTATATTTGAGGATATGAAAAGTAAGACATATTATAATTCTTACCATATTCCTTTTCTAAGAAATTGCACACTTCAACAAACTCAGTGGAGGTGGATGTCCCTTTAATTGTCTTTTTGAAATTATGCACATCCTTACTAGATAGAGTAATTCCTGTGGTGTCAACAATGTGCTTTTTTATGAATGCGTTTTTTGCTTTCGTATTAAGTAGCAATTTGAGCGTTTCTTTCCTTTCTGCAGACAACTTTTGAAGACGATTTTCGGGTTGCTTGTTGTAAAATTCCTATAAGAAATTATTCACAATTATCTAAAATACAAAAATGATACATATTCTTAAGTTATTCGCAAAAAACTATACACAGATGAACAATTTTATCAACAATTATCAAACTTTATAAGAACATCGCGACAAATATGAGTCACGACATTTTTACAATGTTTGTTGTACTTTTTCTATTATTTAAGAATTTCTACAAGTATGCTAAAAATTGCTAACATTTATGGGAGTTTTTCCCTAAATGCATATTTAAGTTCTCAGAAAGTATGGTAATTATCACAAAAAATTGTGCATGAATAAATTTTAAATATTCAATACAAACAAATTCAGATTAAAGTAAACGATTTGAAATGCATAATTTTTAATTGAACAGAATATTATGTTACAAATTTTGAGTGTGCGAGTACGTGTGAAGAACGTTAAAATATAAATTGGTAGAATAAGCATATCATACAAACCTCTGTCCCAGGATGGTTATGCTCTAAATCCACTTCATTTATGTACAGGTATCCATTCACCGATTTCTTGAGGAAGATGTGCGCGCCACAGCCCATTTTGCAAGAGCTAAAAAATATCTTGCGTCACGAAAATTGTAATAAAAAATTTACAATTGAAGTACTAATACTTCTGAGCTATGCATGCGAACTAGAATGTGTGCATAGTTTCAAATGAGTGGGAATAAAATTGTGGCGTGTTTGATGAGTGTAATTAATGCCGTAAAGTCAATTACTACGATTAAATGCCGGACTGAGGACTTGACTTGAACTGACAGATATGATTTTTTTTTCGAATTGAGGTGGTATTTTTTGCAGCAAAATACCACTTCAACCTTTTTTAAGACTTTTAGGTTCCTGTATAGTTGTTTCGATTTTCGTTTCTCGTTTTCCAGTGCGTTCTTCGAAATATTACGACTAAACTTTGTTTTTATTGCCTCTCCTCCCAAGTTTTGCACGTGTTCAATTGCACACTTTTTCAAATTTTGCGAATGAGTAAAATTTTGAGCCAAATTTGAATTCCGTCAGTGGTTCAGAGTCCTGATTTTCCGATGCTGATATCGAAACAGACGCATCGAAACTCTCAGAATTAGACATCTGTAACGAAATTGGACAAAAACATCGGATTGGTCAAAATATCCACAGAATTCCTCAATGCATACACTTTTCATTCAGAATTCAGAAAATTTTTATTCACTCTAAAATTTGCATAACTGTTTTATGTTACATAGCTTCTTTAACTAGCTAAACAAACTTAAAACATACTTGACCGCAACAGTCTACTGTAGATCATTATCAATAAATTTAATTCTTTGTTTTTAAGAGACACCCTATCCTTTTTTTTTATTTGGCCACTATTATTTTTAATGAAATTTCCAATGGAATAACTTTTGGGAATTGGTCGCTCTGTACTAGGTTAATTTAAATATAAGTTCAAAATCTTGACGGTGAACGCGTACACACACACACCAGAGCGTCCCGTTCAAAGTTTTGAACGCGAAGCCTGCAACAACACGGTTTTTTAATTGCGAGAGGTACATGTCAATTATATAAATAAAAATGGTTTTAAGGTTATGTTTGTCTCCGGTTTCCTATGAATTTGAGTATTTCAAATTATTGTAAACAACAGTATATTTGAGGATATGAAAAGTAAGACATATTATAATTCTTACCATATTCCTTTTCTAAGAAATTGCACACTTCAACAAACTCAGTGGAGGTGGATGTCCCTTTAATTGTCTTTTTGAAATTATGCACATCCTTACTAGATAGAGTAATTTCTGTAGTGTCAACAATGTGCTTTTTTATGAATGCGTTTTTTGCTTTCGTATTAAGTAGCAATTTGAGCGTTTCTTTCGTTTCTGCAGACAACTTTTGAAGACGATTTTCGGGTTGCTTGTTGTAAAATTCCTATAAGAAATTATTCACAATTATCTAAAATACAAAAATGATACATATTCTTAAGTTATTCGCAAAAAACTATACACAGATGAACAATTTTATCAACAATTATCAAACTTTATAAGAACATCGCGACAAATATGAGTCACGACATTTTTATAATGTTTGTTGTACTTTTTCTATTATTTAAGAATTTCTACAAGTATGCTAAAAATTGCTAACATTTATGGGAGTTTTTCCCTAAATGCATATTTAAGTTCTCAGAAAGTATGGTAATTATCACAAAAAATTGTGCATGAATAAATTTTAAATATTCAATACAAACAAATTCAGATTAAAGTAAACGATTTGAAATGCATAATTTTTAATTGAACAGAATATTATGTTACAAATTTTGAGTGTGCGAGTACGTGTGAAGAACGTTAAAATATAAATTGGTAGAATAAGCATATCATACAAACCTCTGTCCCAGGATGGTTATGCTCTAAATCCACTTCATTTATGTACAGGTATCCATTCACCGATTTCTTGAGGAAGATGTGCGCGCCACAGCCCATTTTGCAAGAGCTAAAAAATATCTTGCGTCACGAAAATTGTAATAAAAAATTTACAATTGAAGTACTAATACTTCTGAGCTATGCATGCGAACTAGAATGTGTGCATAGTTTCAAATGAGTGGGAATAAAATTGTGGCTTGTTCGATGAGTGTAATTAATGCCGTAAAGTCAATTACTACGATTACATGCCGGACTGAGGACTTGACTTAAACTGACATATATTTTTTTCAAATTGAAGTGGTATTTTTTGCAGCAAATGTGCAAATGAGTAAAATTTTGAGCCAATTTTGAATTCCGTCAGTCGTTCAGAGTCCTGATTTTCCGATGCTGATATCGAAACAGACGCATCGAAACTCTCAGAATTAGACATCTGTAACGAAATTGGGCAAAAACATCGGATTGGTCAAAATATCCACAGAATTCCACAATGCATACACTTTTCATTCAGAATTCAGAAAATTTTTATTCACTCTAAAATTTACATAACTGTTTTATGTTACATAGCTTCTTTAACTAGCTAAACAAGCTTAAAACATACTTGACCACAACAGTCTACTGTAGATCATTATCAATAAATTTAATTCTTTGTTTTTAAAAGACACCCTATCTTTTTTTTTTATTTGGCCACTATTATTTTTAATGAAATTTCCAATGGAATAACTTTTGGGAATTGGTCGCTCTGTACTAGGTTAATTTAAATATACATAAGTTCAAAATCTTGACGGTGAACGCGTACACACACACACCAGAGCGTCCCGTTCAAAGTTTTGAACGCGAAGCCTGCAACAACACGGTTGTAGAATTCAGCATCCAGACCAACTTGTGTGAGTAGGCTGGGTGGGGAACTGGACCACCAAAGCAGTTGTGACTTGACATACAGTGAGAATCAAAATTGATGGCACACTTCAAAAATGTTTTTTTTGACCTAACATATTTTTATAAACGTAAGTAATAGATAACCGTTAAGGGGGTCAACCTGTGTAGAATTTTCGAAAAATCTTTTTTTTTTTACTTTTTTTGCATCTTCAAGATGTGAAAAATGATGTCCCAAAACATTTTTCCCGGATTCGACTTATTTCAAACGTGACAGGGCGCTTAAATATGAGTTTAGGATACAAAGTTCTGTTGTCTCCAAACTTTCAACGCGTTTTTCTCGAAACCATGTTGTTGAAATTTGCGTGCAGGATTAAAGATTATCTACTCAACAGATCAACTTGAAATTTTGACAGAATCATAAATAGAGATAAATGAAGGTACTCACGTAGGGGTTTTTCGATATCTTTTTATTTTTTTATTTTACAGCCTTTTTTATCGAAAAAAAGCAAAAAAATGATCAATTTTTATGAAATGTACTGCCATTTATACATTTTTTTGAATTTCGTCAAAATCCTAAGTCAGTACCTCGACAACAGAAAAACAAATAAAATTCTTCTTACTTTTTGTGTTTCAGATGAGTGGTTCGAGCGGATTCTTGCACGCAATTTCGGTATTCTATTTTGAGGACGTCACTTTCAATGGCCTCAATAAATATAAGCCTTCGGTTTACACTTTTGGAAAATTTTACAGTTATAATAAAAGCATAAACCTTTAAAATAACATTAAACTTATTCTAATATTCAAATTATTTCTCCTAATAAAAATTCCCAAAAAAGCGTTCGAACTATTGATTTCAATATGGTGGCGTCCTCCTAATTTTGGGCCTTTTCTTTTTCAAAACTTTTTCTGAATTTTTGTTTTTGGGCGACGCAGATTTATCATGGTTAGTTGTTTTAACCATGTCAATGTTTAGGACTTCGTTTGTAGACATATTTTAAATCAAATAAACCTCCGAAATAGTTTTACAATTCTTGCAAAAAATGACATTGATCTGTTTACTTTTAAGAAAAGAATGTTGTGCTCTTCTTCTTCTCCATTGTTAACAGCTCAAAGACATATTTCAATTTGACATTTTCTTAATTTAAAAGACACGTACGAGTCGCGATTTATTTCTCCAGGTACACGGTTACACCTTTTCTTACATAGGAACGGAACGGAATCCCACGTATTCCCATGTCTACACGGGTTCTTCCATGTACATGGAAATTTACACGGACGAGTTTCGAAAAATGTACACGGATTTCCATGTAGTTGCATATTTTTCCGTGTATTTCCATGTACATGGAAGTACATGGAAATTTACACGGAAATGGCCGCGCAAATAGACACTGCCATTTTAAAATGTATCTTCATATAACTTTGTTTAATTAAACATTAGACAGTTTGACTATAAACCTTTTCTTGATATAAGCCTTAAAGATCTCCTGGGTAAAGCTTACGCATTTGCAATTGGAGTACAATAATACAATCATGCATAGGGGTGGAGGAACATTAGCACATTTTTCATATTTGGACTCATAAAAAATTAACTGTAAACAGAAATTAAAAAGACATATTTTTCTTAGCTTACTTACTCTTTTGTTAATATAAAAATGATGAAATGTTTGCAGTTGTTGAAAACGTTAAAGAGAAAAATGTGTTTTTTTAAACGACGTGTCTAGGGAGACGCGAAACGTAGATCTAACGGAGATGCAACGGAGACGTAAATAAGCTACTGTTTCCCCTTTACGGCTCCGTTAAATCTACGTAAAAACTACTACATCTACCTAGAGTGACGTACTGCATATTGTTAAGTAAAATCGTGTTTAATTACTATGAGTATGAGTGGGCACGTACGCTTTCACGTTCCTCTTTGCGCTTTCGTGTTCACACGAAATTCGTAGAAGCGCACAGCATTTTTGACTCCGCAACATTTGGAAGTGAAACAAAACAAGCTCGTCGTGTGAAAAATTAGAACTATTAGCGGTTGCTGCATTAACTTACGCTTCGGTTGCGGGTCTTTTACACTCGACAATAAAAAATCAGAAAAATAAAGACAAAAGGAAATGGGTGCATAAGTGGACATTAAAGATGGAAGAAAAGGGTTGTTTAAATTTGCTCCATGAAGAACTAAGACTGGAGGATAAGGATGCATACAGGCGGTATATAAGAATGACCGAGGACAGCTTTGTCGATATTCTTACTCTGGTGGAGGAAAGTATTACAAAACAGGATACTTTTATGAGAAGTGCTATATCTCCGGCGGAAACCTTGTCTATAACTCTTAGATTTCTTGCAACGGGAGAAAGTTTTCGCAGTTTAGATTTATCAGAGCAGGTTGTCGCTATCGTTTTTGTCTGGTACAATAATAGCAGTTTGCCGTATTTTGTACAATCAACTAAAGAAGGAATATCTAAAGGTACATTATTTCGTAAAATGTTGTAAAATGTATGTAACAAATTTAATACAGTTTCCAGAAACTAAAGATGAGTGGAAAGGTATCGCAACGAATTTTCTAAAACGGTGGCAATTTCCTAATTGCATCGGTGTATTAGATGGCAAACACATTGCCTTTCGTGCTTCTAAAAAGATGGGGCACTATATTATAATTATAAAGGATTTAACAGTATTGTACTACTAGCGATGTGCGATGCCAACTATAAATTCACATTTGTCGCAGCAGAATGTAATGGTCGTGTTAGCGATGGTGGCGTTTTCATTCAATTCTAAGAAATTGGCGTCGCAAAAGTTTTGGTACAGCTGTAAAAATGTCTGTACATATAAGTATACAGGGTGTATCAGTTACTTGACGAGTTGGGCTGTGGATAGGTCTTAGATAGACAAACAAAAAATCGTTGGGTGGGGGAGGGGAAATCGTAACGGGTTAGCCGCTAGAGCGTTTTGAATTTTTTTTTGGTAGCGGTTTACACATTACCCTGTATTTTTGTAGTCCTATTAGATATTTTCCTGAATAAGGCAGCAATCTACGCAGAATACTCCCACCAATCTAAAACTGTAAAAGTCAAGTGGTCAACCCACCAACGTCCAGAGTTATGAGTCATCAAAGCCAAAATTTTGTATTTTTTTTACTAACATTTCAACTTCAACCACCTTTTTCTCCAAAAAACACGTAATTAACCAATACTTTTTTTGCAAAATTAGAAAGCTTGGACAATTTTCTATGAATAATGTCTCACAACTATTATGCTGCGGCTTTTTACATATTTATCAACATCTATCCACAGCATTTCGATCGGATTAAGGTCGGGGGATTGTGATGGCACTTTTTTACTGGACAGAAATTCTTTTGCTTTTTTACTGGTATGTTTTGGGCCATTAACGGCTTGCATGATTGGTTTTCTTGAGCGCAAACTTTTGTAATACGGTAAAAATGTCTCATTTAATAAACTAACATAAACATGCTGATCCATAATGCCATCTGTTTTATGTATTGGAAAACTTCCTGACCGTGTCATTGCAGCCTACACCATAATGGATCCCCCTCTTTCTTTTACTGTTGGCTTTGTGCACTGCGTTATGAAATCTTCGCCAAACCGACGCCTGACATAAGTTTTTCCATCAGAGCCCATTCTATTGAACTTGGATTCGTAGGTGAAAATCACGCGATTCCAGTCGCGAGAGGTCCAATTCCGATACATTTTTGCGAATTGCAATCGAGCTTTTCGATTGTTTTTAGAACTTAAAGGTCACCCGACCCATTAGACCAAATTCATTAAGTCGCCGTTTAATGGTCGAGTCACTAAAGCGGCCCATACACGGTCACGCATATTGTCCAACATGAGTTTGAGTCATGAGGATTTGACCGTCTATAGGCCTGTTTGACGGTTTAACACGACGTTTGACAAGCCGTTTGATGAAAATCAAAACCGGTTTGATTTTTTGGGGCGTAGCTTCAAGCTCAAATGAAGTAGGACAACATGTTTGACAAGTGAGGGGAGAAAAAGGTTTTTGTTTGACAAACCGCGTTGGACAATATGTTTGTCGTGTATGGGCCGCTTAACACTCTTTCCGCTTCTTTCCTGGAATTCTTTTCTAATATCCGAATATTCGGAAATTCGATGAATTATTCGGTCTTCTCTTTCTGTTGTTTTTCGAGGTCGTTGTTTTCGAGGCGGCTTGCATATAGTCCCATGTTCTTTAATAATCTTTAAGGTTTGATAAACCGCAGTTTTGGACAAATTGATCCGGTTAGCAATTTTCCGAATGCTATAGCCTTCTTTCCTAAGCCTGTCGATGACAATTTTTTGTGCCGCAGTAACATTTTTTCCTTTTCTCATGTTTGACAATAAAAAATAATACGATTATACGATTTACCTACTAAAAGCAATAAAATACCATGAAACAAAAGCAAATTGCACTCACATACTTTAATTTTTCACTTGCTAATAACTGAACAGGGTTCTGTCCTTAAGTATGTGAATATTCTCTTTTACAGATTCAACAAAAAAAATTTTAATACACTGGGATATCATGAAAGTATTGCGACGGTGTCTAAGGCATTACTAAATATTCACAATCGTGCACAAATTTCGGTATCAAAACATTTTGTGTTTATGAGAAATAGGCGTTTTTGTATAGAAACATACATGTCCTTAAGTAGCTGAGCGCCACTGTATTTACGTACCAAATTAAATGTATTTTTATTTTGTAATGTTTTTTAAAGAACACGAATAAATGAAAACTTAAAATAAGTCTTTGTCTTCTATAACAGAATCAATAATTGGTAATTGCCATGTGTCCTTTTCATTTTCGTCACTTCCACTGTTTTGTGTGGGTGTGAGCGCTTCTTCATTGCAGTTACTTTCCGACTCGAATGAAGAAGTTGGCGATGCAATTATAAAATTATATGGCCTTTAAAGCAGTTCCACTCTAAGTACTTTTGGCCTGCAATGTTTTCACATAATTGTGGATGGACAGATGGTTGAATTACACGAAATGTTCCAAACCTTGGTGGGGTATGCGAACGGATGGTATTTTGTTGAACGGGAGATGGTGCTCGAATACCTGGAGATAGTTCTCGAAAACTAATAATTTTCGGTGATGGTTATCGAAAACCAAAGGAGTCTGCTTCAAAATCTGGAAGACTATCTAGAGAAGACCGTGCATCCGGTCTCCTAGTTTCTTTGGAAAAATTTAAAATCTGAAGAGGAGTACTCGTCGAAATGCTGTGATGTTTTATAATTACAGGTGACGAAAAATCCGATGTCTTTGAAGTTTCTTGTGAGCAAGTGCACAGCTTATTGGCATTTCTTCTTGTTTTGTCCTGTTCTTCTTGTTCTTCCTTTTGAGCTGAATGGATAATTTCGAGTATTTTCCACTTTGTTGCGAAAAATCTACTGTCAGACAATCCTTTCGTTTCCATTTCAACTGTTTTCCCCAAGTTTGCCTCCCGGGTTTCTCCTGTTATACTTCTCTTTGTTCTTACTTCCTCTACGAGTTGATTAGCAGCTTGCAACGACTGCAAACAGCTAACTTCAAAAGAATGCTACTGATGTTTTTTTCGTATCTACAATAAATACATAGGTACGTTTGTGTAACAAAAAAATGAAGAGTAGGGGAGACTGGGTACGGTTGAAACAATTTAGATTTTATTGTCCGGAGCATCGCTACTACCGAACCAAGCAGCGATTGCGACATGCTAAATTCAAGGGCATGTTTCCATCTACCAATTCGCAGTATTATTTGAGTGCCCGGTGTTTTGTAATTTGTGTAAAATCAAATTAAAAAAATAAATAAGATTGTTTCAACCGTCAACAACATGGCGGGGGCGGTTGAAACAGTGATTGGGGTCAATTGAAACACATGCAAATCTAGGTTACAACTTATCAATAAAAATGAAAATTAACAGCAATTAACATCAGTTGGGTTTTTGGACCGTAGTTATGCCTGTTTCGTCAGCATTATATATATATCTTGTGGCTCAAATTTGTTACGGTCCATGACAAACTCAAACTTGAAATAGTCCAATCATCAAATTGTTATAAAAAGCATCTACATTGCTTTTGTTAAAACTAGTTTCCCGTGAAAGGGTTGTAGCTTTTGCTCCCCGTACAGATAGTTCAGTTATAGCTAATGTCTTGGTGTTCATCGCCAGATGCATCTAGCTTTCGAATATATCTTAGAAGCAAACAGTGGTGCACTCCATGTTTCTCCGACGCTTTTCGTAACGAATCCCCTGCTTTTACCTTCTCATAGGCTTCTTTATATCTTGATAAATCCACCTGCCCCCGCGAATTTTTCTTTCACGTTCCCTCGGCATCTACAGAGCAGGGAATTTAAATAAATAAATTGTTTCAACCGTACCTACAAAAAATATTTCAACTGCCCCCATTTGATACAAAACATTTTATAACAACGGCAACACTAATTTTACACAAATACTAATAGACGCTGTCATGTTCTAAAAACATTGATTCAAACAAAACAAAACCACTCAAAACTGTCAGTTAATGAAAAGTATAGTAAATTGAAAAAAAATGTACTACAAAAATTCTTACTTTTGCTTGTGAAATTAAAATGGGGAAACAACCACAACCTGTAGTGATCGTCGCGCCACTAAGATTCGTGTTCGAACTTGTTGTCCGCTTTGTTCGTTCTTTATACCCCTCCCCTTACTGCACACGATTCGAAAGATATTAACTCTGTTTCAACCGTCCTGTGTTTCAACCGTACCCAGTCTCCCCTACCTGCTTTCGAATTCCAGGTGCTGTACAGGAAGTGTCTGGATCAGAGGTTGCAGTACTGCCCCCGTTCGTGTCCTATAAATACATATGTTATTTTACATTTAAATATTCACCATAAAATACTACTATTCACCTCAGACAATGGTATATTACTTTCGATTTCAGCCTCATCTTCACAAGTATCTAAAAATTTTAGTAGATCGAAACACCACAGTTTTGTGGCATAAACTTCATCAGGTTCAGCACCACTTTTTCTAGAGCGCTGTACAGATACCTTTTCCCTAAAGTACTGTGTAGTTCATTCAAAACGCGCGTTATGGTGTTCCAAAATAACACCGTTAAGAAAATCGAACCCTAAACGTTTTTGGGGTCACTGATCACGAAAATCGAAGTCCCGCGGTCCTAAAATTAGGGCGTCACCCCTAAAATGCAAAAAACACCTCTTTTTAGGGGTTTTTCGCGATTATTTCAGTAATAATGAAAACTAATGCGATGAAATCCACTTTTTTAATATTTATTTGCGAAGGTGGTTGATTTATACAAAATTAATGCGAACTTAATGGTAAGGGGTACTCCTAAAGGTTTGAAACTACCCCTAAATTGGCGAAAAATGGCAAAAATTGTAATTTTTTTTTTTCAAGTTTATGCTTCAAATTCGATTGTGGGCGCACTGTCAGGCAAAAATAAATTATTTTCAACCCTTAAGGGGTTAAAATTAACCCTACAAAATAGTTCATTGAAAACTAGGGGGGGGGGGTGTTCCAAAATAACACCGTTCAGAAAATCGAACCCTAAAGGTTTTTGGGGTCGCTGATCACGAAAATCGAGGTCCCGCGGTCCTAAAACTATGGTGTCACCCCTAAAAATGCAAAAAACACCTTTTTAGGGTACATATTTCGCAATTATTGTGTGATTGTCGTGAATGCAGAGTTTATTTAAAGATTCCACGAAATGAAATATTTCTCAATATATTTTTTATTTTTTTTTCTCTTTAGGGGTGGTTTAACCTCTGTACAAAGGGGTTATAGTGAAATGTTCCAAATGTTGTAATGATTACAAATGGAAAATAAATTTAAATGTAAAACAATAAATTTTAATTTGTTTCAATTACAATTTTAATATGGGGGTAGTTGTGCCCCCTTAAGAGTTGAAAAAATTAATTTTTTTGCTGATAATACCTTTTGAACCAAATTTCAAACAAAAAGCAAAAAAAATAATTTTTGCAATTTTTTTTTATATTAAGTTTTGAATGGACTAGTGATCTTAAGGTTTTAATTTTGTTTTTAAGATCATTTGAAGTTGTTTCTGTACGGATGTTTTTCATTTTAGGCACAATCTCCTGAAGGCACCTTTCGCGCTTAGTTTTGTTCTTATAATCCGGGTGCTTCACATCGTAAAGAAGGGGAAACTGCTCGTAGAGCTCAATAAATATCGTTGTTTGGTTCTTGTTCCAGTTTGACATTGCACTTCGTTTATTTAAACTTTAACACTTTAAAACTTCCGCGCTTGCCACTTTGCTTTTACACTTTGACAACATGAAACAAATAAAAATGGCAAATCGCTTTCGTTCCGTTCCGAAGCGAACGTCACTTTTAGTTTTCGTTCGCTTTTTCCTGTGCTCGTTCCTACTTCGTCCCTCGCGCACCATCTCGTGCAGAACGTGCGCTTCAGCGAATCGTGTAATCATGGTCTATGAGTGAGCTTTAGACGATGTTTACACTGTTCCTTCCCACGTACGTGCTTGCGCTCCTTTTTCCGCCTTCATGTTCACATTAAAAAATTTGACGAAACAAAACTCAACTCAACTCAACAGTTTTATTCATAAAATACATGACACTTTTATACAGAGTTATTTTTTTGATAATACAATACTAGCCAATGCGCTATGTGCATGAAGCCAAGTGGCGCCAACTAGTGGAAAGTGTGTAACTATTGAACCGACATGCGGCAATTGTTTTCCTTTGTATAGATTTAAGGTTGAAGTTCATTACGACGATATTTTTATGATTAATCTGTTTCCTCGTTTGAAAGAGTTTTATTTTTCATATTATTTAAAAGCGCTGTGCGAAGAAACGAAAGATATATAAGTGTAAATAAACTAATATAGTATTTTAGTTTTTATATGAACTAGTTATGAACAAGATTTATATGAATATATTTTATCATCAATATTTTATATTTAAAGAGATGAGTTTGGGCATATTTCGATATAAGGGGTGTTGATAATGTGTTTGAATAGTAATATAAACAGAGGTTTAAAAAGAGACATTATTGTTGTTACATTATGCCATAATTTATTTTATTATGAATACAAGTTCAAAAACGAAGTACGAAACTTAATAAATTAGAGAAATAAGAAACTGTTGCATTATTGCTGTTACATTATGTTATAATTTACTTTAAATTATAATGAATACATGTTGAAAAATGATATACAAAAATTAAAAAATAGTAAGATAATATCGTACCTCCGGAAGAACAACGATGTAAATGCCTTTTTTTTAATTTTCAGTTAAACACGTCAAAACGCTTGAAATAGCATTATCTTTCCAAGGAAACAACGGCGTTATTCAGTTTTAATCAGAAGGATGTCTTTTAATTTCACACTTAATTTCAAGGCGTTCAGAATATTTCCTCGTATTGTAATATTACTTTGTAGAAGATATTGTTCAATCGCGTATTCATCTTGCATTTACGTCGTTGTTCTTCCGGAGGTGCGATATAATAAAACCTAAATGAGAGCTTATCCTTCTACATCAGTTTGTTTATCAGATTGTATAATAGGTGGTTGCAAATTTACTAAGACACAAGTCATGAAAATAATGTCATCAATGTAAGGCAATTCAGAGATGTTAATTTTAGACAAAATTCGGTACGTTTTTATCCTTTGCATGATTCTCTCAATATGAATCCTGATTCTAGCCACTCGTTTAGTCTCTTTCACTTGTTCCGTTGTGAAGGTATTGTTTATAAGGAAAGGAGGCATCACAACTAGTATTTCTTGGCCAGATTCATCGACAGCTGTTTTAATTTCAGGAAACCCCTTATCTGCAAGTAGGTACTAAATCGCCCGGTTCTAACAATTCCAAAAACCCACTGTAGTTCGTAATCTGTGCATCAGTTGTTCTACCCCCGAAAGCTTTAGAAACAAATGAAACCATTCCGTTTGGTGTGCAACCAACTACTATTTTAATAGTAAACCGTTTTTTATAATGAGAGTAAAAGAAAACACGCTGCGGTACTTCAGGTGGTTGTTCGACTGGAAAATCTGTACAGTCAATTATAACTCGACAGTCCGGATAAGTTTTTTTGAAAATTTCAGGCATTGTAAATGAAACAGACTGTTTTGTAGGCCAAAACACAAAGTTTATACAAGCTCTAGTTAGAAATTGTAAGATAAAATAAAAAATTCGTGAAACTGTACTCCTGTGAACACCGAACAAAACTCCAATGGCTGAGAATGTAAGCCCGAGTCTCATTTTTATCAAAAAGATAAAAAGGCGATTTTTCTTTTCAATTTTGCAATTCTTCGAGTCAACGAGGATTCTAAATAAAAGATCAAATGTTGCAAAATTCACTCCTCCTAGATCGCGTAAATCTTGGTCTTTCTTTACTGAGCTCATCCCATGAAATCCGCCTGGACAGCTGATTAGTGAATCACCACTATCGCCATCTGCATTTGGTCCAACCATTGAATCACAATATTCTATGATGTGATTTCCGCAACATTTATCACCGACTTTGATTTTCGGTGGGGGACGCACTTGGTTGTAGTTGAAATTTTCCTGAGTTTTCGCTTGGCATGTATTGTTTTCCTTTCTAAGGTTGCATATAAAAACGTTGCACTCATTGGGGACATCCAGGAAGTCGACCTGAGTACCTTCGTCCTTGAACAGAGGTATTTCATCTAAATGTTGAATATCAACTGTTGTTGGCTGCATTTCGATTGAGCCTACAGGCGCACTGACGGACGAGACAGCGTCGACAGGAGTTGACAGCGACCTTTTTAGTGCTCGTTGAAACCTACAAGTTAAATCATATTTACAATCTTCATATACAATTTGAAAATATTTATGTATAGTTTTAAAAAATACCTTTCTTGTTTACGCTTCAATGCCTCTTCATTTTTCACGTTCCAACAGTTCTCAAATGGAAAAATTGATGGAACAAAATTGGGACTATGAGGGTGATCAGATTTTCCGTTTCCAATGAAATGTCTGCTGCATAATCTACTACGATTGTTGGGTTCCCATGATGGCCCATTGAAACTTAAAAATACATGAACATTACATGAGATTCGCAACAATCATCAATATTCAAATACATAATGTGAATTGGGAATGAAAAATTTTATACTTACGTTGTTCGCTTGTGCCGATCAGAGATCTGTCGATCTCTACAAAATAGCAATATCCAGAATTGGGGAAGCATGGCCAGGCGCCAAACTCAAGGTTGTTAGGAGGGAGGAAATCCCGAATCGGCCAAGAGCGCGTTCCTGGATCCCAGCAGAACCAGCCGAGCCTCAGGCTATTCTGGATATCATTCGGTTGAGTAACCCACAGCTACAGACGTCTTCGTGGAGGATTACGAAACTGGAGGACCCTAAAGGCGACGGCCGAGCGGTTACATTAGTAATTAGCGAGGAGTCGCTGGGACCTTTGGCGAAATCTGAATGCGTCATAAGCTATGGGTTTTCTTCAATCACCCTGAGGCTTTACAAAAAAGATTCTTTGCCCCAGAGTGGAACTGCTCCACCTGGGGCTCCAGATGGTGAGCCCTCAGGCACTGCGGGTGACACAGGTACGGATGTTTCTGATTCCAACGTGCCTGGCACTGCGGGTGACACAGGTACGCAAGTAGCTGAACCCAATGTACCTAGTATTGCGGATGACACAGGAACAGGAGTAGCTGATCCTAAGGTGCCTGAGGATACTCACCTACCAACCCTGGGTTCAAACGACCCTCTCTTATCCTCTGAGGATTCCAACTTCTCAGTTCCTTCGCCGTCAAGGACGGAGGATGAACTGGGTGACTTTGCCCAACTTCTTTCGGTGGGAGATGATGATATTACTCTCACACCGGAAGAGGACGAGGCTGATATTACGGTGATCGAGACTGATCCCACTACTCCCAACCACGATGTTGAGAGTAGCGCAGATTAATCTCCATCACAGCAAGGCTGCATCCGCCAGCCTATGCTTACGCCTTTCTAAGGCCGATATAGATGTCGTCCTGGTACAAGAGCCTTGGATCGTCCGGGGCCTTGTATGCGGAATCAGGACTCCTAAATACAGGTTGCTGTATCCCAGAAATGGGGGAGGTAAGCCAAGAACCTGTTTAATTGTTAAAAATGACCTTAACGCTTTTATGTTGTCTAAATTTAGCAATGCTGATAATGTACTGGCCTGCTTGGACAACAGGAAAGGCGGTAGGCCTACGTGGATTGGATCTGTCTACCTACCATATGAGGAAAATTTGGACAACTCCAGTCTCTTTGTTGCCGCAAAAGAAGCGGCTAGTCGTGGAGCCAGCCTCATCGTTGGATGTGATGCGAATGCTCACAACACCGTTTGGGGCAGCTCTGATACAAATATAAGAGGTGAGTTGCTTTTTGATTTATTACTACAACACAATCTCTTGCTATGCAATAGGGGAAATGAACCCACGTTCATCACAAGGGTAAGACGAGAAGTCTTGGATATTACCCTTGTTTCCCCAGATCTGCTCAACCGTGTGGAAAACTGGAGAGTATCCAGTGAACACTCTTTTTCTGACCACAGAGTCATCCTTTTTAATATCAATATGTACCCAACTGTGAAGAAGGCCCCTGGTTACAGGAATGTCCGGAACACAGACTGGGTCATATACAGACAAGTAGTGGAAAGATCCCTCCCTGAGGATGTTCCCACCCACCCTTGGAATGCTGAAGATCTCGAACATCAAGTGACAAATCTCAGTAACCTCCTGAATAACGCATTAGAAGCAGCCTGTCCCATTAGGAAATATGGGGGTAAAACCAAACCCCCTTGGTGGAACAGCAGACTTCTCAAACTAAGGTCTGAAAGCAGAAAGGCCTTCAATAAGGCCAAATGGTCTAATTTGGCTTCGGACTGGGACAACTACAAAAGTCGTCTCAGGGAGTTCAAATACGAACTGCGAAACTCAAAAAGGGAATCCTGGAAAACCTTTTGTGCGACAATAGAAGGTTTTTCAGATGCCGCAAGAATGAGAAAAGTTCTCTCGAAAAGCCCAATGTGCCAAGAAATGCTGCAACAAGCAGACGGTACATGGACCACAAGTAGTCAGGAGTCACTGAAACTCCTACTCGATACTCACTTTCCTGGCTCAACATCTCTTGCTGCATCTGCAGAAACAGGTTTTGAGGGCCCAGCTAGCACACATAATTTAGGCACCATTGACAGATTGATAAACAGAGATTTACTCCTGTGGTCCATAGAAGGCTTCATGCCTTATAAAACACCGGGACCAGATGGAATTTATCCCATTGAAATTCAGAAAGTCAGTGACCTAATTCTGAATTGGCTCGCAGCCATCTATAGGAGCTCCCTTAGCCTAAGCTACATTCCAACATCCTGGAGAGTAGCGAAGGTAGCTTTCATTCCGAAAGCGGGTAAAATCTCCTACCACAATCCAAAAGACTTGAGACCTATATGTCTCACATCCTTTCTCCTCAAGATACTAGAAAGACTTGTGGAGATCCATGTTAAGCAAAGCATTGATAAAAAACTGCTTTCTCCCTCGCAGCATGCCTACACGAAAGGTAAATCAGTAGACACTGCTCTCCACTCTTTGGTAGCGGTCATTGAAAGATCCCTTGAATTCAAGGAATTCACGTTGGCTGCTTTCCTAGATATTGAAGGTGCTTTCAACAATGTTGAACCCTCTGCGGTCACGAGGGCACTCCAGCGTCTGAATGTTGATGGGTGCTCCAGGTCCTTTATTGATCAGTTGCTAGGGTGCAGGGTCATAAAGTCTAGCCTGGGGCTTTCGGAAGAAGTCAGACGGGTTAAAAGAGGCACACCACAAGGTGGGGTCTTATCGCCGCTCCTTTGGAATATGACAGTCAATGAAGTATTGATAACTCTAAAGGAGTCTGGGTGCACCACGGTGGCCTATGCTGATGATATTGTGCTGGTGGTGACCGGCAAGTACATCTCAACAATAAGAGATATAATGCAACAAGCATTGAATACTCTTTCTCATTGGGCCACTACAAAGGGTCTAGGCGTCAACCCAACCAAGACTGAAGTAGTGCTCTTTACAAAGAAGCATAGACTTCCCAATTTTCCTCCTTTAAGACTCTGTAATGAAACACTGCATATAAAGGAGGATGCGAAATTTCTAGGTCTCATACTCGATAGGAAACTAACGTGGAGACCGAATCTTATAGAAAGAGCAAATAAGGCCAAAACAGCTCTCTTCCTATGCCAGAAAACGATCGGAGTCAACTGGGGCCTTAAACCCCGCATCGTCCACTGGCTCTATACAGCCGTAATCAGACCTATACTTATGCATGGCATATCGGTATGGTGGACTGCATTACAGAAGATTACGTATCGCAAGATACTGGAAAGGGTCCAAAGAACAGCTGAACTGTGTATCAGTGGTGCAATGAGAAGCACCCCTACAGCTGCGCTGGATGTCTTATTGCATCTCACCCCTTTGGATATACACGCCGAGCAAATGGCAGCCTGGACGGCTGCCAGGACAAAGGCTTCTCTTGGATGGACTCCATACTCATATGGCCATTCATCCATCCTTAGGAAATTCGCCATCACTGCGAACAACCTAGATTATACTACACCTACGTGGACCTTGGAGAAAGGTTTCAATACCATCATTCCGGCCAGAGATGACTGGACAGATGGTGTTATCCCAACTGGGTCATTATGTATTTTCACAGATGGCTCAAAAATTGGGAATAATGTAGGCTCTGGTATCTTTTCCGAGGCATTAAATATAAATACCTCTCTTCGTCTACCCGATCACTGCAGCGTCTTCCAAGCGGAAGTCACTGCGATCTGGGAGGCTCTCGAATGGCTGAAGATAAATAATATATCTCATAAGAATATATGTATTCTATCGGATAGCCAGGCGGCCCTCAAGGCTCTTAATTCTGTCGTCACAACATCCACGACTCTTCTGAACTGCCGCAGGTCTCTGTGTGAGACTGCCACTCAGTTTGATATAACACTGTGTTGGGTTCCTGGACACAGTGGGATTAGGGGAAACTGTAGGGCAGATGAGCTTGCTAGACAGGGAACCGAAGTGGAAAGGACACCCCACTTAACCCAAATGGGAATGCCCTTAGCCACCTATAAACTAGCTGTGAGAAAAATCAGCTTAGCTCGAGCCGGGCTGAGATGGACCACAGCAACGGTTTGTCGCACTCTTCATGCAATGTGGCCAACTTTAGACGCAAAGCGTTCAAAATCTCTGGTTCAGTTGAACAAAAAGGAGATAAGCCATGTGGTAAGGGTGCTGACTGGTCACTGTCCCTTCGGCCCACACGCCGAAAGATTAGGACTCCCCCACAACGACTTATGTAGAAGTTGTGGTAATGAAGAAGAGGAAGAAACTGTCTCCCATCTTCTCTGTACATGTCCCGCCCTAGCAAGGAAAAGAGGGACTCTACTTGGCTCACCTTTTCTTGACGGATTGAGCGAGCTGCAAAATATTGGTGTCTCTAGACTCTGTCGCTTTATTAAAAGCTCGAAATGGCTTGAAATGGCCTGAACTATGTCCCAATACCAGAATGGCATCACAATGGGCCCAATGGCGTGCCTAAGTGGGCTCCCTGGTGGGGGCAGCCATTTCAACCTAACCTAACCTAACCTTGTTCGTTTCAACAATTTGATCCATTTTTCTCTTTGTTCAATTTAATTTGGATTTTTTGGAAAGCAATAAAATTTCGTACCGTACATCCAACAACGCAACAACGATTATCTGGTTTACGACGTTCCATTGCTCCAAAATACTTCCTGTTTATACACACCAAACGCGTTCACGCTGAGTACAATTTACTCTATAAAAAAACTCAAACTCTATGTTAAACGCAGTTGTGAATGTATTTTCCATGTACACTGGCGGCGGTTGGAGGTTCAATAGTTCGGCATTTTTCCGCCTTCGCGCTACGTGTCTTGTCAAAGCTAAGACACGCCCCCTTGCACATAGCGCATAGGTAAAGGTTGACAGAAAATACTTAAACATTAAGTTTTATTGTGTGTTTTTCTTATTATTTTTTTTATTGTACATTTGATGGTTACGCAGCCAGGTGAATAGGCTGGTTGCGAGATTCTTAGTAATAATTATCACAATCGGGTATACAATTGCGGACAGAGGTCGTGCATCGGGTGTTGTAAGAATATAGGTAAACGATGTACATAGCAAGGCAGCTCCATGTACAGACTAGATGCACTTTGCAGTATACAGGAAGGGGCATTGCCAGGACAGGGTACCTTTACATGAGTTTTATCGTTTTTTCCTTTTTTTTTTTTTTTCTTATAAAAGTTTATCAAAACATACAATGTATAATAATATTCATTAAGATGAAATTTGACATTCAATTTGTAAAAAAGTAACTTCTCTTAGACCAAGAGCCAGCGACGTATTTTGGGTTGTCATTTCATTAGTCATGAAAATTTCCACACTGAATCTTATACACCTGCGGAGCAATAAAAGCCAATTCTGGCAGCCCCCAGTGGCCGGAATGTAGTACCCTAAAATTACAAAGGGGGTAGGAAATAAAGTTCAATTTTGTTATAGTATTAGTCATGAATTTTCAGGAGATTATTTTTGATGGTATTCTCTATTTATAAAAATTATTGCCAGAACATTTCCCCTTCACCAAAGTGCCGCCAGAGCGCTGTAAATATTCATTTAATAAAACGCTATTTTTGTTATTTCATTATAGTTGAGTCGTCAGAGTCAGACTAAATGTTAACTGACGAAACTTTTTCTAAAAATATAGTTTTTCGTGAGTAGAATATGTTAAAAAAGAGTTTCGGAAAATTGGTTGTACGCTACCCCTAAAAAACCCCCTAGAAACAGAAAATTTCGTGTTTGGCTAATATCTCTTAAACGGTAAGTCTTATCCTAAAATATTGTTTACAAAGTTTGTAGATCATGCAATTATCTACAAAAAATGATATTATACATTTTCCCGCGCGAATCGCCGTTCATGAGATATCGCCATTTTAAAGATTTAAAATACTCATCCCCTAATTCGCACCTTGTATAGGTCGCTAGACGTTCAAAAAATCCTCTGTTGCACTACGTGGCTAATATTTTCAGGGGTGATTCCAGGACTCACGAAAAACTATATTTTTAGAAAAAGTTTCGTCAGTTAACATTTAGTCTGACTCTGACGACTCAACTATAATGAAATAACAAAAATAGCGTTTTATTAAATGAATATTTACAGCGTTCTGGCGGCACTTTGGTGAAGGGGAAATGTTCTGGCAATAATTTTTATAAATAGAGAATACCATCAAAAATAATCTCCTGAAAATTCATGACTAATACTATAACAAAATTGAACTTTATTTCCTACCCCCTTTGTAATTTTAGGGTACTACATTCCGGCCACTGGGGGCTGCCAGAATTGGCTTTTATTGTTTAGCAGGTGTATAAGATTCAGTGTGGAAATTTTCATGACTAATGAAATGACAACCCAAAATACGTCGCTGGCTCTTCCTCTATCTCCATGAGATCAAATAGTAAAACAAGTAATAACAATGAGGACTGATAATGAGCTCAGAGCTTATAAAGGTATTAATTAGTTAATTCGCACAGGTACCTTGGAACTTAAGTACGCTTAGGAGCTAATACAATAATAACGTGCGACTAGGCACTTTGCTTTATATAGTACAAATTAGTTGGTTAAATTAAGTTAATTAATAAGGATAAGTGTGAGAAAAGGAGTGAGAGGTAATATAACTACCCTACACGAGAACTAAAAAACTGGTAATTCAGATACCTTATAACTAAGACTAGACTTATAAACTAGATTGTAAACATAAATAAGTGTAAAGTGAGGCGACAGGTACACAAGGTAGTTGTCAAGATATGTGTTAACTAACTAGATAAGGAGTAGTAATCAATGGCACAAGTTAACATTTGAGGAGTGGAAATATAGGATCAGTTGGGGAATAGTTTTTATTACAAGGGCAGCCGACCCATAGTTACAGGAGGAGGCCTCATCCTCGATTATGGGAGGAGTCCCGGCCGTCATAGAAGCCCGGGGGGGGGGCGTTAATAAGGTTAAAAGGGCTGAGATAATAATGGGAACGAGTAGAGAGGTTGTTGTCAGTCCAGCATTTCGCAATTAGAGGATTCTCATGAGATCGGAGCTTGAGGGCTTTGGTCTTCCATTTATCCTGTAAGTAGTTAAGGAGTGAGGGGATATTAGCTCTGTCATATAGCTCAGAATTAGAGAAGAGCCGGTTACGAGTTTTGAACTTAATTGAGAGACACTGTCTAAGGATCCTGCGCTCGAGGTTACGGGCCCAGGTAGTAGAAATAAAGTGCCAGCAAGGGAATCCATAACTGATTACCGGTCTAATAAGTTGTTTATAAAGGAGGAGCTTGGACTTCTGGTTGAGTTTACTAGAGTATTTAAGTAGGTACAGGGCTAAGACGACCAAGGAGCATCCTTGGAGATGGTGATCCTCATGTGTTGGTTCAATTTTAACAAGTGGTTGAAGTTGACACCTAAGTATTTGAGGTTTTTGCCTACTTTTATAGGAGTGTTGTTTAAGTGGAATATGAGTGTGCCGCAGGCCTTAGCGGTACCACTCCGACCCTTATCCCAGGCGTTACGTATGGCAATAAATTGAGTTTTATTCTCATTAAGGGAGAGACCCCAGGTACTGTAAAAGCACTTTATAGCGTTAATATGCTTGCACATCCACTCCATACTTTTCATCAAGTCACGGTCAGAAGCGAAGACAAGCGTGTCGTCAGCATAGAGGAGAGACTTTGACTTAATGTTAAGGACTGAGTGAGCAAAATCATGGAGGTAGAGATTAAAGAGCTTAGGGCCAAGAATGGAGCCCTGAGGTACACCAGAGTGTACGTCAACAGGTTTGGAAGAAGATTCATTAATTAATACTGAAAGAGATCTGTCAGACAGGACTATAGAGAATTTTAAGGGTGTGTGTTGGGAAATTAAGTTGGGAGAGTTTATATATTAGTCCAGCGTGCCAGACGGAGTCGAAAGCTGCCTTGATGTCTCATGAGCATACAACGGTGGGGTTTTTATCCCTTAGTCCTAAAGTAATGTCATTATGTAGTACTAGGAGCGCGTGCTCAGTGGAGTGGGAAGCTTCGAAGCCGAACTGTTCATGAGGGATAATATTATTAAGATGGGTATGATGATCAATGGAGGAAGCTATCATCCGCTCTAGGAGTTTTCCAATGTTCGAGAGAGAGGAAATTGTCCGAAAATCGGAAGGTGAGTTCCGCTGGCCACCTTTAGGGATATGGATTAATTTAGAGAATTTCCACGCTTTGGGGAAATAACTGTTGTTAAGGCAGTTGTTGAGTATAGTAGTGAGGGGGAGAGAAATGTACGGACCGATATTTTTTATGATGAAATTAGAAAAGTTATCACTACCGGCAGATCTTTTGCCATTAAGGGAGTGAATTAAAGCGTTTAAGGAATCAGGTTTAATAAAGGGATTAGGCAAACTGTCACTACAAGAGGACACCTCTTCGAAGTTATAAAGGGTGCTGCGGAGATGGAGTTGAAGGGCACCGACAGTGCGGATAACAAGGTCACGGTTGCTTTGTTTATAGACAGGTTGCCTAGAACGAAACAAGTCGCGGTAATGGTCCGCAAAAAGCTCAGAGATGTCAAGATGAGAAAGAAGGTTACCTGAATTGAAACCCTCAAAGGGGTGGGGCATTTCCTGCCAATAATCCGGTTTAGCTCCTTAAACAAGGAAGGGCCAGGCTTCATTGCACGGAGTTTATGCTGGAACGAGGTATTTAAGAAAATTGAGACACGCGCCTCGACTATTCGGTTTAGAAGAATGATTCTATTTGCCAGCGTTAGAGTTTGACTGTTATGATTTAAAAGGTTTCTCTCTAGTTGACGCTTCAGTTTACGACGCCAGTTTTTGCGCGTTAAGAAGAGGCTTTGAATATCGGGGGGAGGCGGTCCGGGAAGCCGTGGGACTTTAAGGGAGCCAAGTTATCAAGGGCGGAGTTGAAGGTTCGTTTTAAGAAGAGAATCGATGCGTCTATATCAGCGTTAGACCAGTTACAAGTGGCAGGAGGAAAGGAGGGAGTCATTTAGGCTTCTGCCCATCAGCTGCCAGTCGATGTTACCGAAATCCCGGAATTTGGGTGTCGCGACAAATGCTGGCTGGAATTTAGAGAGGCTGCATTCAAGCACGATAGAGTAATGATCGGAGAAGGAGGGGGTGGTGAAACAACGGTGTATGTCAAGGTTGCCAAGTAATTTGTGGGAGACCATAAAGAGGTCGATGCAACTACTAGATCTAGGGAAAGTTGGACTACCTTGTAGTTACCTACAAGGAGAGGATTGTTAAGCTTCCAATCTCTGAGAAGTTTGCCGTTACGATTTTGGGTGCTGTTAGACCAGTCCGGGTGCTTAGCATTGAAGTCGCCGGCTATAAGAAGGCCTTCTTAGGGTGAGTTGCACCAACTAACTTTAACCGTAACAAAAGCTAAATCGGTTGTCAAATCTCCGGTTAGACAAAACGGGAGTTGCACCGTTTAACAATTGTTAACATGACGTAACATTTTAACGTTAACTTTAACCAGGCAAATTTGCCCGGTTAATGTTATTGTTAACTTATGACAGTTGTCATAGATCCAGACAGGGGTGCCATTTTCAATAAACTCACAAACTGTGTAACTTATAAATACACAAAAATGTAAATTTAAATCAAAGTAGCCGTTAACGATAACTTTAACAAACGGTTGGATGGTGCAACTCATTTTTACAAACTGGAACTTTAACAACTTTGTTATTGTTAAAGTTAATTTTAACAATAACTTTAATCAATGATTTGGTGCAACTCACCCTTAGTGTGGTTCGAGTAGACTAAGCTATTGTAGGAGGTTGTTTATATCCGTGGAATTGACATCAGAAGGAATGTAGATAGAGATTATCAATATCTTGCAGGAACGAGAATTGGGGGCGTTGAGTAGGAACTCATAGTACAGTCAATCTGTAAGTTAGCCTCCAAAAAATGGCCTACCGAAATTTGACTTGATGAATCGTTAAGGGGGCATGTAATGAAGTTAATGTCGAATTTCCGAAGTCCCCCCTCCACCTGTTTTTGAGAAAATCCAAAAAGTGGGTGCAAATTTTGAAATGCGTTTTTCTCAGAATCTATGGGTTTTGGTGAAAAGTTTATTTAACAAAAAATGTAGAGGACATTGTTAACTACATTTCGATGGGTCTTACGAAAAAGATATTGTTTCAAAATGTTGGTGAAAAAGATATTGTTTCAATTTATTGCTGAAAAAGATATTGTTTCGGTTTCTCGCTGAAAAAGATATTGTTTCGGTTTCTCGGTGAAGAACATATTGTTTCGTTTTCTGGCTGATATTTTTTGCAGTCTGTGGTAGATGAATCTTGACTTTGTGAACTTTTATTAGTTGATTTTTTGGATTTGACATCATTGTACAAAGATGTAAAAATCTCTTGTCCTGCAGTTTCGATCATATTAGTGCTGCAATATGGTTTGTTGAAAATACTGACTGTACATTGTAGAACTTCGTTTTTTTTTTTGAGAACCGAGAAAATTTTTTGTTTTCCTTGCAAATATGGAGCAGAAGTAGTATCACAACCACTGAAGGCGTGAATGTATTTCAAGTCGGATGACGTCACTTCAATGACATAAAATGCAGTTAACAATGTCCTCTACATTTTTTGTTAAATAAACTTTTCACCAAAACCCATAGATTCTGAGAAAAACGTATTTCAAAATTTGGACCCACTTTTTGGATTTTCTCAAAAACAGGGGGAGGGGGGACTTCGGAAATTTGACATTAACTTCATTACATGCCCCCCTAACGATTCATCAAGTCAAATTTCGGTAGGTCATTTTTCGGAGACTCCCTATTTTTTCGTGACAGATTGACTGTACTATCAACCGAAACATTGGAAAAGGGAAGGGGAGGATGAATTTGGCGGGACAGATAATAGTTCCTGCAGATAAGGGCAGTGCCCTGATGGGAGTTGTTTCTATAAACTTTATAGTTGTTAAATGACATCCTAGCATTTTCGTGAAGGTGGGTTTCTTGTAGGCAAAGAAAGTCAAGATTATTCGTATGGAGAATGTCTCGTAGAGACCAGCGCCGACTAAGAGCCACCAAGGAACCGACGTTTAGGGATGCGCACTTTAAGACTCTAGTCCCGATCACGGCTAAGATCGAAGTAGAATCCCAGTACCGCCATCGTCCTTTCCGCCGGGTCCCTAGCAGCTCTAAATTGGGTAATATATTTATTAATCTTTTCGAGAAGTTGTGGCTGTAGCTGTGAGCCCAAAAAGGGATTCAGGATGGAGAAAGGCATATATTTCTTCCGAGAAAGCTTGAAATTGCTTGGGGTTAGAGTAACCACTTTTAAGTCAATCAGCGTGAGCGTGAAAGGTTAGGGGCATTACAGGAAGAGCGGGTCCTATTCATTGAAGGGAACTGACTATCTTCAATCAAGTAGCTATCTTGAGTTTTCTATTTTTGTCTAATTTTTTTTCGTAGTTCTTCGCGTTGAAGAAACACCGGGCAACCCCTGAAGTTGGCCGGGTGTCCGAAGGAGCGGCAGTTAACGCAGTACGGCACGCCAGATGTATCATCAGTATTCGGGCATTTATCACGCGGGTGAACCCCATCGCACTTGACGCACCTGAAGTCACAGTTACAGTTAGGAGCTGCGTGACCGTACAATTACAGTTTTTACACTGGACTGGGCCTTTCTTGTTGATACTCTCCCAGGTTACTCTCTGGTTAAGAATGGACTTGATCTGGGACAACTTATTTACATCAGTATTAGGAGGAAGCTGATTTAAAAAAAATTTTAAGAAGGATTTTGTTTTTACGTGAGTGGGGGGTATCGTAACGCTTAACCCCCTGGACTTTGAGAGAAGGGTAATTAGTGGATAGGTATTCGAAAATTTCCTCAGGGAGGAATTCAGCGTGGATCTCCCTTAAAATGAGAGTATGGTATCTGTCCTCTGGGTGAGTGAAGGTATGAGAACTAACATTATTGCATTTCAGCTTCTGGAAAATGCCAGAAGCTCCTTACTAGAAAGAAAACTTTGCAGGCACCACCACGGGCTCTCGCGAGCTTGAAATAGCACCCGGGGTAGCGAACACTAATGTCTTGTATAACTATGGGAGGGCAGTACCTTTTTTTAGGAGTAAGGGAAGGCTTATTAAAGTTTAAATTACCATTACTATTACAAGAAGTATAAAACTTATCTCTATGAGAACTACTACTACTACTATAATTACCCTTATTATTAATGCTTGTTTCTGCGTGCTGGGAGTCAGCTGTTGTTCGTTGGAGTGGAGAAAATCTGTTGCTAGAATTATTGGATGAAATGCTACTAACAGGAGGAGGATGAGGGGATGGCTTATATCCTTGTTTGACTAAGGTCCAGCCTACCTCTGAGTCACTAATGGCTGCTGTTTCGGCTACTTTAGCAGAAGTTGGTGCAGGCGAAGCCTGTAATACGTCAATATTGTCAATATCGCCAATATCGCTGGGCTGGTTAATCATATTAGATTCATGTGATGATGATGATGATGGTGTCGGTGCTGGTGTAGATGTTGGGACGGCATCACGCACGACCTTAGGGACGCCAGCGGCCATTTTGACGCGATTGACACGTTGGCAGGTTTTATTAAGATCGGCAATTGCGTCCGATTTGCATGTTTTATAGGCAGGTAAATCTCCTTGATAGACTTTGCGGGCACCTTTGGATTTGTGCTGGCGACCCAGTGCCTTCTGACATCGGGGGGCGGCCCTCTTAGAAATGATAAATGATCTAGTATATGACGACAATTATTGGTCGTGAATTAAGACTTTATTTCTCCTAAAAATTCAATTAATATATTTAAAATCACTTGGTTTATTTTTTCCAAGACTATTTTGCACTTTTGCAGCTAATATTTTACAAAATTTGTAAATCACTATAAAATGGCGTCGTTCTCGTTCAATCTCCACCATCTTTTTTCCTAAACAAAACTCATTTTAACTGAAACGATTGGAAATGGAGAAATTTGTTTTGAATTTCATTTGAGTTAATCGTCGTTATAACTTTCTGTGAAATAATTTGAGTGAATAAAACAGTTTCTGAAGGTTCTGAGTTCTGTGAAATAATGGAGGACGAATTTCTTGTTGCTGCCTCTATAATATATTTAGGTTGTGCGGGTTTATTGTATGTGGGGTTTCAAAAATGTGAAAAAAGGAGAAAGCGTGAATGGGTGAAGTCTTGGCGATTAAGGCGGCCAATTAGGGGATCTTTTAATTTTTTGCATCAAGAGCTTCGATTAGAAGACGAGAATAGTTTCAGAAGGTACATCCGAATGAATGAGGAATGCTATCAGGAGATTTTAGGACTTATTAAAGCTGACGCAACGAAATTAGATACACGTCTAATGCCCGATTTCTTCACAATGGGTTTATACCTCTGCTAACGTTATCCAGAGTATAACTGGAGAAATTGGGTTTCTTCGCTTTTGTTATCCTTGGGTTAAGACTTATTGGACGGTTAAAGTTATCTGGCCAATTTTGAGGATTCATCCGTGGGTTAGTGCTATTGAAATGTCAATATATTTGTGGTTGACATGTTTTCAAATATTTAAATAATATTGAAAATGGACACACTTATGAATGTTAATGTTTTCTCGGCCGATGAGAGCGAAGAGGAGAATTCAATGCAAAACATTCAAATTAAAAAAAAAATACATTTTAAGAGATCGTGCAAATCATTTTGAATTATGGGATGATTCTGAATTTTTTCCACGATTTCGAATAACGAAGTGCACTTTTTTAAAATTGTTTGGTCAAATTGGGGATCAATTAGCAGTAAATTGTAATAAGTGAGTGAAAATCTTATATTTTATAGTATATGAGATTTTAAAAGTGATTTTATAGGTCAAGATCACTATCACCAATAAACTAATTGCTGCTAACATTAAGGTTTTATGCAACGGGGAATTTTCTACGGGAGATTTTTCTGGCGTCTGCATAAGTACAGCTTGTCGGACTGTTAAGTGCCAACTACATAGCAGCGTTGCGTTGCGTTGCGCAACTTAGCTGACCATGACTTTAGGCCGTATCAGATCAAATTTTTGAGCAGCGACAGCAGCAGCGGAAAAGGCAGCATCCTGCTTCTTGTATCAGATTCGTTGTAGCAGCAGCAGGCAGCGGCGGTTGTAAGCGTGGTAAGCGTTTTTAATAAAAAACTGAAATGTCAAAAAAAGCTGTCTTGATGGGTAGCAAAATTAGGATTAAGCCTAGTACTAAGTTCACGTGAAATGGAATTGGGCATTTTGGGCTAGTGAAAAAGCAACCGAATTAAATCAGCTGTGCAAGTTTATGACAGTTATCAGTTATCGTTTAAAAAACTAGAAATTTTAAATAGAAAGTTATTAAATAAATCAATCGTTTTGAAAGTAAAATAGTAAGTGGAGAAAGTAATTTTAATAGAAAAGAAAAATACACTGATATATCATTTACAGATTTGAAGAATGGTTCTAAATACGAATGATTTGCTTCTACTAGCAGCAGGAGCGTTAGCAACTGCGAATGCTGCTATTTTAATTGAAGGAAAAAGGAAAAGACGTTCAACAAGCGCCTATAATTATAACATTTAACTTATTACATTTTTGAAAATTGATTCTTCTTCCAGGGCTTTCACAGCATTATATTAATGGCAGTAGCTGACACAAATTATAGATTTACGTTTGTAGATATTGGGGCATGTGGCAGTGAAGGAGATGCTACTGAATTTGCACAATCCGATCTAGGCAAAATGATCTACGAAGAAAAATTGCAGCTCCCAGAAGATCGTCGTATAGCAACAAACATTACCGTTTGTATTCGTCGCAGACGATGCATTTCCTCTTCGGAGGAATATATTGAAGCCATATGTTCCCAAAATAGCAGAACGCCTTAATGACCAGGAGCGCATTTTTAATTATAGGCTTAGCAGAGCTCGACGATGTGTAGAAAATGCATTCGGCATATTGTCCTGTAGGTGGTATTGCTTAGGAAGGACGATGTTGTGCTCTCCAGATAGCAATAATAAAGAAAGCTACTGCCCTTCAAGCTATGCAGATAAGCAAGAAACTGATGGGAAAATTGTAGAAGGTGATTGGAGAACACAATTACCAGACAGCAGTATGTATAATACACATGTTCCACCTAAACATGGTCGATTATCTGCAGAGGCGAAGGCAATTCGAGACTACTTTAAAGATTATTTTTACACTGTGGGTGCCGTGGAATGGCAAAATAAAAGCATTTTCAAAGAATAGCCACAAAAACTTTTTTGTTTAATAATATAAATTCTATTGAAAGAAATCTTCTAAAACTATTTAAAATAATTAACTTCACTAATAAAAATATTTGTTATAACTAATTCTTACTTATTATTTTATCCTTTCTGGAACTCCTTTAGGGCACTATATGCAGAAGTAGTGAACTCCATATTTAAATCCGCTGCTATCTCGGAAGGTAGTTGCTGCAGAATTCTGTCCAAATTTACATACATCGACATGTATTTTGATTTGGGTTCTGCTGACGAAGTAGAAGCAGTAATTAAATTTCGGACAGTAGAGGATAGTTCCGCTGCTTCTTGGAAAAGGTGCGATTTGTCTTTCTTTGGCTGCAAAAATATAAATATTACATTCATTTCCTATAAATTTAAATCAGCTATATTACATTATCGAAAGAATAGTTGGAAGAAGATTCTTCGCCTATGTCTTCTATTCTAGAACTGCTGGATATCGTTCTAAAAAATGTACATATTATGTAAAAGACATTATTGTTTTTATATATTATTACCTTCTTTCTGAATCGGCTGTTGCCAGCAAGCTCGTACAGTCCGAGTATTCCCAATCTGGACCTGGATTTTCTTCTGCAAATTCTAAATCAGCACTACCTGACTTCGCCTTCTTCGATCGATATCTTTTGCCATCTTTCAGGCTCTTCCACCCAGTCTTACATTCTTCAACTGTTAAATAGATAATCATGTTAAAATGTTCCTATATGAATGAAAACAAACATCATGTACCCGATTTATTAATTTCTTTGCTCGCTCTCCCACGCCGATGCAATGGCACTACAGTTGGAATGTAATTTATGTTGTAAATTCCAAATTTCTGGCCTGTCTTTCACTTTTTTTTAGCCAAAAGTTTGTTTTCTTCAACAGAAAACCTTTTCCTTTTTTGATTTTGCGACGTGAAACTTTCTGAAAAAATGTCTTCCATTCTGCAAATACTAAAACCACCAATAATAAAACCACCAAATAAACACACAACGAATAAATAAGTCTAAATCTATGATATTAATTATCTACGTTTTATTAATAATTGTCAAAACGCTTTTATAAATTCACTTTCACGTTTTTTTTCGTTAATAACACCTTTATTCGTTTAACAGTCACAATTTTTCACGCGGAAAAAATGACGAAGTGCATTCTTTGAAATGAAATTAAAATGAAATCTCGTGGTGAATGCATGCAGTGCCATCTGCCAGAGATTAGAAGCGTCTGATTTGTTCACCAAAAAATTCACGTGAACTTAGTATCACAAATGACCCCGCGATTCTAGATGTTAGATTTTTGTTAGATCTAACAACTTTTCCCAAATTACGAAAAGAGCTTTCGCGTAAAGTTTTCCCCTCGATTTTGGAGACTTTGAATAGTCAGACTTCCCCTTAAGTAGTCCCACGATTGACGTTTTTGTATTAATGTTTTTAGTGTTTTTGCTCGAAGATAATAAATAAACAAGGTAAGTAAAATGAATTTTTTAAATATCATGAATATTTCTTATTTTGTGTTTTGAATTCTCAATTTTGTTCAATTTTGAAAATTCGAAACTTAAGATGTTAGAAATCAACGGATTAGCTTATTACTAGGTTGGAAGTGGTATTAACTTTATCCACGATATTTATTATCCGGTCGAATACGGGCCTAAAAATGTTTTAATATTGAAAATGGTTCTTTCCTTGCTAGAATGAATGCGAAAGACGACTCTGCAGCGATAGTGGCGGACTCTACGGAGGAGTCCATGCCAACGAGCGCAGAGGACCGATTTAACAGCCCTGCAGGATGGGCCAGCAAGACGCCGTGGTGGTCGTTATCGCACGACTCATGCACAACATGAGTGCTATTTAAGCTTCTGCGAGCGCCACCCTCAAGCTCTTGACGAATTTGCCGATGGGTACAAAAGTCTTTGGCAGCAGTTGGCAGCCCGGCTAAATGCGCTTGGCCCAAAAAGGGGCGTTGAGCAATGGCAGTTGGTAAGAATATTTCCAAACTTTAAATTTTTTTAAATAATAAAACTTTCTTTTTCATTGCAGAATTTGAAAGGCTGGGAGTACCAGCTGCGAAGCCGTATACGAAAGATTACCACCCATGTGGTGGTCCAGAAGGCGCTGCCCTCAGCCCTTTCGATGAACGCGCCCTCAACTGCTTCGGCCGGATTACCATAGAAGGCAACCGCACCATCGGCGATTTGGGCCATGGACCAGAGAGGAGAGTCGCAGTCCCTAAAACTGCGCCAACGGGTCCACCGGCAGCACCAGCGGATCCACCGGCAGCACCAGCGGATCCAGCGGCAGCACCAGCGGATCCACCGGTAGAATTAGCTTATCAAATAGCAGAGTCACCCTCCTCGGACAGAAGGCAGCGTCGCTCCCAAACCCCTGCAGTGAGAACAGCTGACGGTAATTAAAAAATAATATAAAAAAACAGGATATATTGTTTTAAAAGTCTTGCAGAGCATTGCAGACATTGTTGCATCGATCGCAGCCGCTCAGGAGCGGCAACAAGCGATCGATGCAGCCGAGCAGAGCGACACCGGCAGACGGAGGCTGATGTAGAGCGGCGCAACCAGCAGATGGATGCGATGTTGGCTCTCCTAGGGCGTATCGCTGACGGCCTCGAACGTCCAGCCTAGGATAGAACATTATCACATTTCTTGTTCTTTGTTGTACATTTCTTGTTCTTGTTGTTTCACAGTTCCTTTGTTCTTTGTTTGATTTATGAATGGTTTTTTTTTCTTTTAATAAAAGTGAAGTTTTGTTTATAGAACTTTTTATTTCAATTTTTTTATATTATTATTTTTTATTTTAATTTGTTCATTGCTCAGCGTTCAAGAGTGAACGAGCATAGTAATCGCGCATTTCTCGAGCCCGCATAAGCAAATCACCGTCGACTGGAGGGACTGAAAAATAATATTTTTAAAAGAAATTTCCAAATTGTATCATTTTCAAAAAGTTATACCTGATGAAAAATTTATATCATCGGTGACATCTCCATGTGCCGGGGTATCATCCTCCACTTCCATACTCTCAGCAACGCTGCCGTCTTCATCGTTGTCCTCATCGTTGTAATCGTGCATAGCGCCTTCGTCCAGGAGGAAATTATACAGAATGAAGCAGCTGTTAATTATCAAACCTGCTTTTGTTGGGTGGTAATGCAGTGTCCGGTGCTTTAGAAGACAGCGGAACTTGGATTTTAAAACCCCAAAGGCTCTTTCGATGCTGTTCCGTGAGCGGATGTGCCTTTCGTTAAAGATTTCTTCATGCTCTGTGCTTGTTGCCCTATAGGGTGTTAAGAGCCACGGTTCCAGAGGATATCCGCTGTCTCCTAAGAGCCAACACTACCGAACCGTCTGCAAGTCTTGCATTGCAGACCTTGCATGGGATATCTGCCATATTCCACTGTCGTGGCACGCTCCGGGAAACCTTGCGTTTACCACAAGTTTGCATCACAAATCTGAAAAAAAAAAAAAAAAAAAAAAAACACTTTCTTATTCATTACACTCTTAAAGAACATATGGTCAAGTGCACTTACTGCTTCTACATTGATGCTGTAGAATCTTTTCGTGTTGCGGCAATGCCTCGGCTGGTGTTCAACGTCGGTATATGGGGACCCCACGATTGCAATGTGGGTACAATCGATGCATCCAACAACGTTTTCCAATCCGAACTTCCTACGGAAGCCACTTGCGAGTGCATCGACTTCATCTAGGGTCCTTGGAAAACGTATGCACAAGTGCATGTGTTGAACAATTAAATGGGACACCTTTTCTATGGCCCGACAAACTGATGATTGGCTCAAATTGAGTGCTCCGTGACATCCAACAGTGTTCTGATACGATCCGCGCGCAAAGAACTTCAATGCAACCAGCACTTTCAGCTCAAATGTCAGCATTGAGTTGCGGTCGTCATAAAACGGATCCAGAGGAAGCTTCCTGGCAATCCGTTTTGGAAATCGGAAATTCCGACGGAACTGACGATCACTCAACGTATCGAACGGACTGTTGGTATCTCTCATTACCCGCAATACACGCCTTTGTCGTCTGCAAGAAAAAATCATTGCAATTCCCGCACTGGGTAAACAATAACAATCACCTACCTCGAAATTTCATACCGCACATGCTGCTGCAGAAGTTGCAAAAGCAACTTCAAAACACCCAATATTAACCCGCTTGTGTTTGGATTCATGCTTTTAATATTTTTAATTAATTACTTCGCTTTTAAAACACCCGCGAATCGATGAAATAATTAACAAACTCATCACAGCCAACTTGCGAGTCGCTGCCTATAAACAGATTTTCAAAGCTTAAAATTCCCCTCTATTTGTTAGATCTGACATCTAGAATACCAAATCGTCGCTTTTTCTAAGAAAAGCACATAGTCTCCACTGAAGGGGCAAGAGCTTTGAACTTTTTCCCCGTTTTCTGTTTATAGTCAGATTTCTGTGATCTAGAATCGCGGGGGAATTTTGAAAAGCGAAATTTTCACTCGTGAAAATTTACATTATGCCGATTTATACTACACCTTATTTTATTTGGGATTTGGGGATAAACTCATTTTACGTATAAACGGTATGCCACACAAAATTGTGAGCTTTTACCCACACAAGCTTAATGGAATATGTATACAAAAACTGTTTATTTTAAAATTTATGCAAACGTCAAAATTAATTTTTGAAGATTTGAGAAAGTTTTTTCAATGACTTATTTTTATTGTAAAGGGCTTTATATTCTTGCCAAATACAATTTGTGCAGTTTTAAAATGTGCTGTTCCGGTTTTAAATAAGTTGCTATGTACCCAAAGAACAGTGGTTGCACATGGCAAAGCCGCAAAGGGTAGCATAAAAAGTGCAGAGGATTCAACCGGAATGTGTGTTATTTAGACATGATGCCCTTTTATTTTATGCTGTTTTCAGGTCATAAGTGCTTAACAATTTGTGATAAAACTGTCGCTGTTGATGATGGTGGTCATTCTATCCAACACTTGCTCTTCCAACGAGATAATCGAATTTCAATGCAAGTACGTTTCGCAAATATTAGTTGCTGGTGCTATTTTAAACGATAGCAGAAAAAATGTTAATTAACATATAGTTAATTAAGATAACATTAGTTATAATGTCACCAAAACCTAAAACTGTATTTAATCAGTAATTTAATTTAATCAGTCATACATATCATAAGTGTTTGCCATTGGAGCCCCGGTTTACAAAGGAATTATTACTTTGTTTGTAAACAACTTCACACAACCACATATTTTTAAGTTTGAATGTGTGAGAACATCAACATCCATCGCATAACCTCCCTTTTTTGGAAAATTATGCAAACTTCGCATAAAACAAATTTCGCATAACCTCACTTATTTTTGAATTGTATGCAAACTTCACCCGCCATGAAATTCAGTTGGAGCTCACAAGGGAAGTTTTCGAAGTGCGCAAGTTCAAATATTCACCGATAACCTCACTAATTTTTGAATTGCATGGAAACTTCGCAAAATGCACCCGCCAAAAAATTCAGTTTTGCCTAACAACGGAAATATGCGAAGTGCGCAAGACCAAATATGCACGCACACAAACCCAATTCGAGGAAAACCGCAGTGCGCATGCCCCAATCCCAAATTGATCGGGAACAGAAAAATTTACCCCCTCCACCGTAAAAGCTCATTTATTCCGGATTATCTTTATCGTATATTCAGGCATATTGAGTAGCCCATTTAAATTTCATTTCACGTGAACTTAGTACTAGGCTTTAGGAATGAAAATGCAGCGGCAGCATTCAGTGCTGCTTTTGTGGTTATGTGACCCGCTTTGACCAATAGAAACAGTTTGCTGCTGATATTTTTGTTGCGCTGCTTTGGATCTGATACAGCCTTTTTCCTTGCCTAAACGCAACCCACTTATATCGCAGCGTTGCGTAGCGTTTTTTGACAAATCAAATTTTAAACAAGTATCGGGAAACAAATATTGAAAAATGAAAAAGAAAATGAATAAATTAATTAAATTATATTGCCATTTACTAGAATTGTTAACGATTTTGTAATTAAGAATTTAAAATTAAATATTTAAATTAAAAATTGAAATAGAAATTGAGATTAAAAATTGAAATAAAAATTGAAATTAAAGAAAGAAAAATCCACGAAAACAAAAACAAAATACTATAACGAAATAATTTTACATTAGACGTTTGCTCCTCTACGCTCCAGGGTATCGACCGATGGGCACTCTAACTCACTCAAATCTCGCACGATTATTTCCCGATCGTCAATCTTTCTTTTTATGCGCACGAGTCCATCCTTTGTAACAACGGCATGTATCAGTCCCATTCTGCGTAATTTTAAGGCCTCCCGCAGCAAAAAATTGTTACTCTGTGTCAGACTCTCGTTCACATAAACGGGAGAGTCTGCGGTGTAGCCAGTGGTCGGATCGTGTTTGAAAAAATATCCCTTAAAATTTAAAAAAAAAATCCCTTAAATTCCCTTAAATTAAAAAAAAAAATCTCTGAAATTCCCTTAAAGTAATTTACAGTTGTATTATTTTGTTTTTACGGTATGCCCCCATTTGTAAACCCCCACTATCAAATAAACGCATTAGCAATAGTATGAAGATGCCCATAATTAACTACAAAAAATTTTTAAAGAATTATTTATTTAGCAAATAAAGTTCAGCGTGTTAATAAAAAATCGTTTAACCAAAAAAAATTTTTAATCCATTTATAAAGTATAACAAAGTGTATATAAAATATAAATTAACATTTTTATTAATCCGTTTATAATGAGAAAGTTAACAAAACATAAAATTTAATTTCAGAAAATATAACAAAGTTATAAATCATTTTTTCTATTTATCGTATATATTTGAATTTTTTATTATATTAAAATGTTTTTTTTCAGGTTCAAAATTAGCCACTTTCAAATCTTTTGTTTGAAATGCTGTTCGAATAACAGCAATTGCGTTTAAAGAACTATCGCTTAGACGATTTCTCTTTTTTGTCTTACAATCTGCTACTACTGAAAATATTCTTTCGCTGTCTGCGTTAGAATGCGGCAAAGACATCGTAATATTCGCAAGTTGTACAATATTTTTGTATGGAAATAATTCTTGATCAACATCCTTCCAGTTTGACAAATATAACCAAAATTCTTCTATGCTCTGCTCAACTTCAAGAGTTTTTGCTTTTGTGGTTCCGAAAATTCATAAGGTAAATTCTTCCACTGCAAATCTAATTCTGTCAAATCTATATTTAAATTGAATCGTTTCGCAATTGGCACTAATGTCTTCGGCCTTTCTTCCGAAGGTAATATACAAACTTGAGGATCAATAAACTTCAAATCGAGAAGGAATTCATCATTAATTGGTAACTTTTGCAAAATAACGGTGACAGCTTTTCTATAAAACTGAAGAATCCTTTGACGGATTTCTTTTTGTACTGATAAATCTAAAGTCTTTAATACACTCTCACATTCATGACCAACAGCTATTTCATTTAACGGCAATATATTATTTGGATCATTAATGTCCACATCTAATTTTATTTTGTTAGGTTTTATAAAATTTTGACACAATTGGAAAAACAATCCTCTGCTTTTAGCAGCTATAACATGTACCAATATTTTCTTTGATTGAAATAATGCATTAAATTTATTGAAATATAAAAGAGAATATTTCATAAATGACAAGTAAGCTTTTGTTCTCATATTTTTTAATTCTGTTAAAATATTTTCAGCAGATTTAAGCTTATCCTCAAAAACAGCAAGCGTAAAGTAATATTCAAGCACTGTCCAGTTTTCCAACAAACGAATAACACAATTTAATCTAGACAGCCATCTAGTTTCCGCTAATTTTAAAATTTTTTTAGATTCATCCAACATAGATGACTGAATTTCTGATAAGATTGCAGACCTTTTTGCGCTTGCAGATAGGTAACATGAAATGTTTTTTATCAAATCTTCTGCTGATCGTGGAAGTTCTTTGCATGCTTCACTAGCTACTATAGCCGATGTATGACAGATGCACTTCAACAATATTAAAAAATCTGTATCAGCACGGAGTCTGCTGTAAAAAGAATTATGTTCCCCAACCATCGTATTAGCTCCATCACACGCTAGTCCTATAATATTATTAACTGCAATTTCATGAGTATTTAAACAATTCTTAAATTGTTCATAAATTTTTTCTGCCGAACAGTCGGAAGCATCAATGGCCAATAATTCTAATAGACACGTATGCACTTTGTAGGTGTTGGGATGAACAAATCTTACCAGGATGCAGAATAATTTTGTTAAAGCAATATCAGTGCTTTCGTCTACTAATAAGGAAAATTTAACGTCTTTTAAAATTTCTACTATTTCATCTGTTTCTTTTTTTGCAATAACGTTTGACACAATTTTTCTACATTTCTTTTCACCTAACGTTACATTTTTAATTATTTCGGAATCCGGAATACTGGCTTTTAGCACATTGATAAGATCATTGGCAAACACAAAAGGAATATTATTTGTAGCAAATAATGCAGAGAGTTTTATTTCTGTTCGTATAATCTGATTTTTGAAAAGAGTTTTTCCTTGTGATTGTTCACAAAAATCTTGAAGTTTTGGTAAAGCATTTTTTTTTAAATTTTGCTTATGTAATAGTGACAAAGAATGCCTATTTAATTCCGAAGTACCACATTTCAATACTTTATTGCATACCTTACATTTTGCTTTATTTTCATCGTCGCTTGCTTTTTCCAACCAAGTTTTATACTTGTCATTTTCTAGCCAGCTCTGTACAAATTTTTTGGCGTAAATCTTCTTTTTAAACTTTGGTAGCTCGTTCCGGGTTCTCAGTTTCTTAACTGGAGTTGTTTTTGCCATTGCTCATATTTAAAATAACGATTCTATTAATTTTACCCTATTCGTCTCGGCCGTGTGGATAGAAAAAATATTTTTATATTTCGGTTTTATTTATTTAATATGGCGACGAAAGATACAAACACATTAGTAATGACGTTTGTTAAACTTGTACACTGTGCTGAACCTCCTCCGTACTGCCATATACTTCTTTCCAGCTTGCATTGGTAGTGCCACATCATAATCTAGACATTATAAATAAGTTAATTCCTAACGTCATTTTCTATTTCCGCTTACACCACTAAAAGGATGTAAATTGGGGTATGGGAAAAATCCCTTAGTGTGTGAGAAAAAATCCCTTAAATTCAAATATTTTGAATGAAAAATCCCCCATGTCTTTTTAGCTCTAAAAATCCCTTAATCTGGGAAAAATCCCTCGAAATCCGAACACTGGGTGTAGCCATCCAATTCACAGAGAGGAAATTTAACTTTCCTATGCATCTTCAGGGCACGCATGAAAGCCTTGGCCTCGCGCTGGCCAGAAAATTTAACTATAATAGGACTTGAAGCAGAATTTCGCAGGCGGAACGCATCGACGAAGGGTGAGAGCTGGTGGCTAACTTTATTAGCAATATTTTCGATGACACTCAGGAGATTCTCTTGTTGTTTAGCGGGTACTCCACGAATAATGACATCGCTGAGCCGCTCGACACGGTTGGCGTCATCCAGGCGCAGTTTCATGGTAGCCAACAGTTTGCGATGGTCCTCCACGCAGTCAATTAGTGCAGCAGATTTGTTCCCGACAGCAGAAACAGTTGACTACAACTCTTCGACGTCAGAGCTGATTTTGTTTAACTCTGCTTGGTGGTGTGCTGAAGTAGCATGCAGCCCATCAGTAAACTGCTGCTCCAATGAATCAAGTCGTGCTTGGAGAGCACAGAACCCTTCAAGATGTTCAGAGATTCGCAGCTCCATTTGTTCAAATTTGCTGCCCAGTTCGTCCATTTTAGCTGAGAAACGGGATTCCAAGGCGGCAAGCTGCTCCGCAATAGAGCTACCAAAGGCGTTGTTGTTGTCACTCTCTGAGGGAGCACGACCACTCCTAGTTAAAATGGGTGACGGATTTGGCACCAGCAACTTTTTAAGTTTGCCACTCGCATTTTTGCTTTTATCGCACATATTATTTAATTAATTTTTTTAAAATAGAAAAATGGAACCAGCGAGAAACAATAAGTAAATAATTACATACTTAATTAAACACGGAGTAAATAAGGATAAAAAAAAAAACAACGGAGCACTTAGCAAACGTGTTATTCCCAGAAGAACATTATCGAACTCGTTGAAAGGTGGAATATGCCCCATTGCGTTGGTGCTATTGATGGGAAGCACATTGAAATAGTGGCACCGCACAATTCCGGCTCGCAATATTTTAATTATAAAATGTCCTACAGCATCGTGCTTTTAGCTGTTTGTGATGCAGACTACACATTCACAATTCACAAACGTTAGTCTTGGAGCGTATGGTAGTCAGAGTGATGGAGGTGAAATTATATTTTTTTTTTTTTGTAATTTAATATCTTACAAATCTCTTCTTTTAGGTATTTTTAAAGAAAGCTCATTTGGCCGAGATTTGCTTGCAGGGAAGCTTCCACTTCCAGAGGAGAGACCGTTGCCAAATAGTAATAAGGTTTTCCTTTACTAGTTGGGGATGCTGTATTTCCTTTAAAACAAAATTTAATGCGTCCCTACCCGGGAAGAAACTTACCTGAAGACAAAACCATATTTAACTACCGGCTTACCGGAGCAAGGCGAATAATTGAAAACTGCTTTGGGATATTGGTAGCAAGGTGGAGAGTATTAAGAGCGCTCCAACCGAAAAATGCGGAAAAAATTGTTCTGGCAGCAATAACGTTGCATAATTTTATAAAGTTTTTTTTTTTTTTTATTAAAAGGCAGGAAGGCCTAGAGGCACAACCGACCAAGTTAAGCGCGCACGGACTATGGGTCCAAAAGGCGCTGAAGTTTGGCGGAATTTAAATTAGGTTAGTTATATCTAGAGATCTCAAGAGACTAAAAAGAGGGCTATGGTGATCTTGGCCAGTGTCAAGTAGGGTATCGAGTGCGGGGAATTGTCCAATAGCGTTAGCAGTTTTACGGCATTCAGTTAAAACATGTCTGACTGTGAGAATTGGCGCGTTTGGACAGTTATTACAAGAGCGGGCCGCAGATTTAGTGAAAAGATGTCCGTGGGAGAAAAGGGTGTGACCAAGTCTAATTCTACAAAGTGCAACTGCTTTAGCTCTGGGAAGGTTTGGATTGTAATTGGCCGGCGAAGGTGTAGGCATATGGAAGCGTAAGAAAGACGTGGAGTTATTCCATTTTGAGAGTTCTGCCCTTTGAAAAGCATTTAGTGCACACCGGCGAAGACAGGATTCTGAGGGGGGTATAATTGCTGAATGAACGTCAGAGAGGGGGACGTTTTTGGCTAAGCTATCGACCGCATCATTACCTTTTATACCAACATGTCCTGGAATCCAGCAAATCCTGATGTGACTATTTTTTGAAATTAGGGAGCGAATGACAGATGGGAGGTAGCATTTGTTATCTCTATTCCTGATGGCCTGTACAGAGTATAAGGAATCCGTGAAAATGATGTACTTAAGAGAAGTATTTTGTATAGATTTGACTGCTTGAAAAATAGCAAAAATTTCCGCTACTTGTGATGAGGTGTGTTGAGACAAAAGTCCTGATTGTAGTGGGGTCACTTCTTGGTTTGTTACCTTTGGAAAAGCGAAGGAAACCTTTTGATTAGATTTGCTGGCATCGGTATATAAGGTAATATGGTTGGGAAAACGCGATAATATATCTTGGTGGAGTTGACGGTAAATAATGGAGGGAGTGTCTTGCTTGCAATAGAGTTCAGCGTCCTTGATGAAATGTGATAACGGGTAGCAAGGAGTCAACATGTGGTTAAAGGAAGGCGGATGTTCCGGTATGGGTATATATTAAGTTCAGCTATGAGCAAGGTGCAATGTCTGAGAGCAGCGAAACTTTTCGAGTTTGTATGGATGTAGTTGCGAAGCCGGTAATATAGAGGTGCGGAAGGATTTATGAAATGCTGAGCAAGCAGTTTGATTTGTAGCTTGCGGACTCTCGCAGAAATATGATTGAATCCTGTTTCTACGAGTAAGGAGTCGATTGGAGTAGAACGGAGGGCACCAGTAGCTGATCTAATGACGTTATTAATAGAGGTTTGTAAAGGCTTGAGTGTTGTAGCCGGTGAGTTACCATATATTGTGAGGCAATAACCAACGGTGCCCAGGAGGAGACATTTACAGATGTGTAAGAGGGGCGCAATCGACAGTCCGTTTTTGCGAGAAGCAAGGCATTTCACCAGATTGTCAATTTTTTTAATTTAAGTAACCATTTTCTTGATGTGCAGGTTCCATTTTAGATTTTTTGAAAAGATGAGGCCTAAAATTTTTAGTTGGTTACAGGGTATAATGGAGAAATCACTGACTGCAATGGTGGGTACTAGGGTGACCGTAGTGATAAGGGAGAATTTTTTTAGCGAATTTTGCCAACGGGAACCCCACAAAATGATCAGCCTTTGCAGATTTTTAGATAGCCAAAATTTTAGCACGATTGGAGCACGTTAAACCGTGCCGCTACTCGCTCAAAGTTGGCAAAATCTCCATTTTTTTGCTGAACGGCGGAGTTTCAGAGTCATATCTCCAGAACAGTCCATTCTACACCCACGGGTAATGTCTTAAATTAAAGGAAATACGGTTCTACATAGTTTGTATTCATATATATTTACCGTTACTTGTCGCCAAAAGAAGCTATAACAGCCTTTGTCACCAAAAACGTGTACCTCTAGGAACAAACTTCGAATATTATTTTTGATAAGTGATGGCGACTAATCTCTATTTTAGTCTTTAATGTTTATTTAAAGAAAACTCTTATATTTAAGTAAGTACATAATTTATTGAGGAAAGTAAAAAATAGGTTCTCTAAGAAGTTAAATATTACATATAATGATCTATTCTAGAGCTTTGCTTAAGTGGATTTGGAGACATCAGGATACAGCTGTCGGCACCTGCTGACTAGTGGAAGGATATATTGCTTTTGATCCTTATCTTTGGTCAGAAGATTATTGAAATCCGTTATTAATTTGACTGCTCGTTCGGCCATATCATTTACAACCTTCAATGATTGGACGATCCTGTATCCTTCTTTGGAATGAGCATTTTTCGGCCGGCACTGGGAGGATTTTTGAGAAAATCTGTGTTGATATGAAAACGCTCAAAGAAATTCGTTGTCCCCTTAGTAATTAAATTGGACAATCCTGCTTCAACTAGTTGTTTCAATTGTTGTTTTTGAAGCTTTGGATTCATAACTCTAGAATGTTGTGACTCAATCTCGGAGCTCTCATGCAGTTTGTTTGCCATTTCTGATTTTTCTTCATTGGATCAAAGAACGCAAACGCTACCAATTCGGCATTCAAATACCATAAACGGTTAGAAAATTTTGCTAGAACTTTCTCAGAGTTATCCTTGTCAGTCTCTTGGTAGTCAAAAAAACTTTGCAAAAGATCAAGGTCTTGTTTGGGAGCCAGATGAGCTCTGGTGGCATTGAACCAAGCTTTGCAGTATACTTTAACGAGAAAAATACAAATAGCACCCAAAGAAATCTGTTCCTCGTTACTCATCTTGAATTGACCGCGGAAAAGGAATATTTTCAGACAGTAAATGGCCTTAGCCATCGACCTAGCGTGATGAATGGCACCTGGTGTTCCAAATCCAAATTCATTACCGTCGAGTGCTCCAACAAACACCATAACCAACTGTAATAGCTCTTTATAGTCAAAGTTTTTTTGCAACTGAAACAATGTCAATCCCGAGAAAAATTATGTAACCTACGGCGTAGTTTTCATAATACTCGAAGTTTGTTCCTAGAGGTACCAGATCACGTTTTTGGCGACAAAGGCTGTTATAGCTCCTTTTGACGACAAGTAACGATAAATATGTATAAACATAAATTATGCAGAACAAAATTACCTTTAATTTAAGAGATTACGCGTGGGTGTAGAATGGACTGTTCTAGAGATATGACTCTGAAACTCCGCCGTTCAGCAAAAAAATGGAGATTTTGCCAACTTTGAGCGAGTAGCGGCACGGTTTAACGTGCTCCAATCGTGCTAAAATTCTGGCTATCTAAAAATCTGCAAAGGCTGATCATTTTGTGGGGTTCCCATTGATAAAATTCTGACATCGATTTCTTACGGTCACCCTAGTGGGTACTATACAGTTCTGTTTTCTACAGACGTGTAGTAGCTCTGCTTTGTCCCGGGAAAAAATTGCTTCGGCCGTTGAAGCCCAGTTTAAGGCTGTTTTCAGTGCGACGGTGAGTTTTTTAGAAACTGATTGGAGTGTACCTGAACTGAGTATCAGCAGGTTGTCGGCATAAAGAAATGAACTAAGATTTTTAATCTTATTTAAGCTGGAACAAAGGGGGATGGTGTACAAATTGAATAGGGCACATGAAAGCGGAGAACCTTGGGGAGTACCATTCTGTAGCGGCATAATGGGCGAAAGGAAACCATTAACCCGTGCTTGAATGGTCCTGTTGCTGAGGAAATTTAGGATGAGGGATATAAAACTTTTGTCCCCTTTTAGCTTTACGAGTTGTTTGGCGAGGAACGGCGCACTCAACCTGTCGTAAGCTTTTGTCAGATCGAGGGAAAGGATAGAAGTGTGTTTACGTCGAGAAAGACCATCGCAGGCGTCTGCCTCTAGAAGGTGAAGAAGAGTGTGCGTGCCTTTCTGCGAAATATAGGCGTGTTGGGAGTTGGGGAAGAGCTTTGACAGAATTGCATTTACTCTATTCGAGAGGATCTTTTCGAGGGTTTTTGATAAACACGAGATCAAGGAAATGGGGCGGAAGTTTTCGACGCACAGAGAAGTAGACGTTTCTTTAGGGATAGGAACCAGGTGCGCGTGTTTCCAGGCGCGAGGGAAAGCTTCTTGTACCAGGATACAATTATATAAATTGACGAGACGTAGTTGGAAGATGGAGGGAGATTTCCTGATAAATTCGTAGGGGATTTTATCGAGTCCAGGAGTTGTGCCCTTGAAGGAGTTTAAAGCATCTTTAAATTCACTTAAGGTGATGGGATAGGTAAGTGTAGCGGCTGTGTCACCATGGTATCGCTGCATATCAAAGGCTATATTATCTTTACTCCGCCTATGTTCGGTGGTAAAGTTGCTGTCAGCTGAGTAGCTCGACCAAATCGTACCAAACTCTTTGGCAATTTCGGGAGAACTGGTAAAGTTCACACCGCCTGACTGGATATTTGATATGTGCCTGATGGTAGGACCAAGAGAAACCGCGCGTACCTTCGCCCATGCCTCCTTGAGATTAGTGCGGACGTCTATGGAGTTTGCAAAGGAAAGCCATGAGTCCCTTTTAGCTTTTTTAATTGCCCTTTTTAAAATGGCTGAGTCCAAACGAAATCTCAAGAAATTGGATTGGGAGGGATGACGACGGCAGAGTTGCCATGATCTGTTTTTATTTTTTATTAAGGAAAGAATTTCGCGTGTCAGCCATTTCGGTTGGGTTGTGGATTTAGGATGACTAGCGGGGATGGAAGCGGACGCCGCACCGCGGAGAATTTTTTTGAGGTTAGCCGCTTCCTGATCGACGTTTACTGAGACGGGGCAGGATAAAGACAGGTCAGTGACCATTGAAGAGAATAGATCCCATTTGGCTTTTTTTAAAAGGAAATGGGAAACAAGTTTACTGTCGGCGAGCGAAGTATATGAACGTATAACAATGGGAAAATGGTCACTGCCCTCAAGGCTGGCATGAGGGGACCAGCTAAGAAGGGGGAAGCGGACCTAAAGGTAAGGTCTATGGATGTTAGTGAGTTATGAGTGGATAGATGGGTGCAAGCGCCATTGTTCAGAAGTACCAAGGTGGGATTATTAGAAATGAAGTCCTCGATTATACGACCTCTAGTGTCAGTAGAAAGGCTACCCCAGCGGTTGCTGTGAGCATTGAAATCGCCACCAATGATAAAGGAGCTCGGCAATTGGTCGAAAATATCTTGCAGATCAGTTAGAGAGACGCTTTGCTCGTTTTCTAAATAAATATTGACAAAAGCTGTAGGGAGGCAACAGTGAATTAGAATAGAGTTCGACACAAGATCTCTACGAAGAGGTAGGATAGTGTAGGATATGGATCTGTGAAATAGTATGGTAACGCCACTTTTTCTGTTTGGATATGTCTTATTGTAGTGATAGCAGCAGTACTGACCGACGTGAGACGGTCCCTCGCCAGCTAACAGTTTAGTTTCCTGAAGTAGGACTAAATTCGGTTTGTAAAGGTATAGTAAGTTTTGTAGAGAAGGCAGATTGTTGTAGAAGCCGCGTATATTCCATTGAATGGCTATAAGATTTTTTAACGTGTTCATATTGACAAAAAGCGGAGGATAAAGAAAAGAAAGGAAAAATGTAAAAGGTTAAAGCGGTTTACGGGGATACTTAGTTGGTAGTTCCAAGTAGATCTTCTAGTGGAAGTCTACTTGGATTTGATTTTGCGCATTGTTTGTAGTTTTTTCTTTGGCCTTGATTTGGCTTTCGAAGGTGCGGAGGAGGCAGTGCAGTCGGACTCAGAGAAAGAGGAGGCATTTTCCATTCTTTGTGAGTCAAAATTCTTTTGATTTGACGAAATAGGCGGAGCAGGTACGGTGAAGTTAGAAAGTGTAGAAGCAGTAGAAATAGAGTTTGATTGAGTGTTGGAGATTGTTGTATGGGGTAAGTTGTTAGTTTGTACAATTGGAGAAGTTAAGTGAGTTTGAGTGGTGTTTTGCGAGGGTGGAGTAAAGTTTGAGGAGGTTAGAAGAGGTTCTTGTGAGGCGGGTTTAGAAGACATAGTTGGACGGGTAGGGGAGTGCTGGACGTTTGGAACTATGGGTGTAGTAGTGGTGGTTGAAGTCGCAGTGGAGTAGGAGATATTGGGATCGGTCGAGGAGATCTTCAACTGCTCAAAGTAGTGCTTTCTAGCTTCGTACCTGGAACACTTGAGTTTGGTCTGAATTTTAAGGACTTCTTTCGCTTCCATATATTTTGGGCAGTCGTTTGCACCGGATTTGTGTGAGTTTACCTCACAATTGACACAGAAGGACCTGGTGCAATCGCCTTGATGAGGAGGGTAGCCACATGAAGAGCAGAGTTCATTGCCAGAGCAGCGTGCAGACGTGTGACCAATTTTTTGGCACTTGCGACAACGCATAGAATTTGGAAACCATTCCCGCACTTTGACTAGCTCAAAGCCAATTTCAATTTTATCCGGGAGTGTGTAGCGGTCAAAAGTTAGAAAAATGAGACCGGAAGGAATATCCTTGTCCCCATCTTTCCTGGTGTGGATTCTAACGTCAGTGACGTCGTATTTTGAAAGGCCATCAATTATCTCTTTGGGGGAGAGGTGGACAATGGAACGGCAGTAAATGGTACCCCTGGTTTGGTTCAATTTCCCATGTAAAGCAATGTTCACCGGTATGGGACCTGGTAAGGTTTTTGTGGCGATAAACTTCGCTGCTATCTGCTGGTTATCGCAGAGTAAGAGGAGGGAACCATCGTGCAACCAAGAAAATTTTGAGTATTGCTTGCTTATTGAGTCAACAGCCATTTTCAAAAGGAAAGCATTTTCATCCCTTAGGGTTTTGTTGGGCTTAGACGACTGGATTGTTATGAATTTTGCCGGGTTTAATGTGATGGGAGACAAGAAGGGGAAAGTCAAAAAGAGTGGATGGTGGGGAAAAGGTTGACGAATCACGTTTAGGCCTTTTATTTTTCGGCGTAGGCTGGTTCATCTCTCTTAAGAGTGCAAAACGATTAGACCCCCCAGGGTCCGGGCCCATATTGGAGGTTAAATCCCAAAATATAGTAGGTAAACACTACTAAAAAAATATATACAAAGAGAAAAAAGGAAAAAAAGAGAT
>CATLJY010000499.1:0-139611 GCA_949987705.1 Thereva unica | reverse complement strand
ATTTATGAACACGGCCTTAGTTTAGGTAGATTACTTATATTATTATGCACAAATTATATAATAACCCGAGTAAAAATAAAAGATAGCCTTACAACGGGCGAGCACTGGCCGCTTGGGAGCATTTACGGGCTCTCGGCGGCCAAACTTGACCCAAAGAACAGAGAACTGAGCCGATAACTGAGCTGTGCACCGTATGCCCGACGCCAAATTTCAACAAAAACTTGACTTTTATTGATGTCGAGATTGTTTATTATATCGTCAACAGATACACCAGTTATAGAACCGTTAGTATGAGTGCGCGTACTTGTTGGGTCAGTGTGCATTGCGTTACACTTTGGGCAAAAAAACTTTAATGAATTTATCAGCAAACATGTTGCTTGGGGACATGCATATTGTTTTCTGCCGTTTGTCACAGTCGAAGAAGATGCCTCTTTTAGTTGAACTATCAGCAGGATTGCAGGGATCTGCAACTTCCGGGGAAGCTCGTATGGCTCTCAAGAGCTGCTTTTGCCTACCACTGGTTTATTGGAAGAAATTGAAGACAATAGTTGCAAAAGAACGTATAATAAATCGCCCTTGCCAGTGCTTTTTCAAACACAAGCTTCCTGTGTATATCCGGCGTTGTGTCTTATATTGTGGAGGTGTTATCATTTGGTTCCCCCACCGTCACTTTATGCATCGGTCTAGAATCGGCGTGAATCGGAATGAAAACTAAGAAGGAGGTGGTTATTTTCTTGGCGAGGTGCAGGATTTCGTTGTTTGGAGCAACCTTGTTCGAACGGACTAGCCGTAAGCCTGCTCTACACGATGTGGTGAACGTTTGAACGATTGTTGGCTTCCAATATATGATTCAATACTGACAGCAGCCCGAACGTGTCCAAATACCAATGTTGGATGCTTGACATTGGACAATCGTAGTTCGAGCATCGGCCACATGATGCGTCGTACCATCAAGCGTCCAATGTTGGAGGGTGTTCATAGGATCGTGTAGAGTCGGCTTAAGCGGCTTAATTTCTTTGCAAACGGTTGAACTTGTTCAAGCGGTGTGAAATATAAAACTGGGGCTCAGAGGTTATCAACAGTTCATTAGGCCCATATAGGGCTATCATCACCTAAATTGCCGAGGCCGGACAAAAACTACAAAAACTCCGGACATTTGCGTTAAATTCCTATCCTATCGAATCGACAACCAACTATATTTTCGACTACCTGTGAAGGACTAGCAACCCTTTCTGGCATTAAGTTAGTGGCATTAGTGTCATTTCAACTCAACTCGACTCCCATGGAAACTCAGTAGATATTGATCGAAGTCCGAAGTACGTGACTACACACTTGTGCAACCTCACGAGAAGCTCAGCTGCCTGGCACCGCACATACCTCGAGTCTTTACACTCGGGTGCAACAACTGCCAAAGATGCGAAAGTGGCCCGAGGCGAAGTAAAGTTACACAAAGTGAATCCAAGTGTTTCTCTACATTCTCGATTTCGACCAGCTTCGATTAACTACGCGAGTGATGTAGTGCAGATTTAAGAATAAATAATTAACTTAGTATTTATGGAGTAAAGAAAATGTTGGTCTGCCTGGTCAAATCTGGTGCTAACGCCTTGGCAGACCCCTTTTTTGTTGTGGTTTTGGGACCGCAATTGACCTATCGAGTAAGAGTTTGAACCTACGACCAAATTAAAGTTGAATATTTTTATACTAGAAAATACAGGTTTGCTTGGTATGTGCCGGTGGCAAGTGCCTGACAGGTCAGGTTTATTTAAGTTTTTAATTAATACTCCTATAGCGATTTTTTTTTTTTTTTTTGTGAAAGACTAGAGTCACAGGAAACGCCCTTTATACTGTGTCGACAATCTATTTTCTTCATATAGAGTGCAATGTCGAACAGCAGCTCTAGTCGGGGAAGAAAGGAACTATCACAACCTACCAGCGATATTTTTTGTAGTCCACCTACTCCCAACCATTACTGGCGACTTTGTCATCGGGGCATCGAGAAACAACTCGCTGGAGTGTTATGCCTCCTGAAACGAGTTGAATCTCACTCATCAACCAACCGATGACATGCGCTTTGGTGAAGCGGGGAAGGGCTAAGGAAGGCTATGACAGAAGGAATCAGGAATGTAAAGAGGGAAGAAGAAAGAAGGAAAGTTATGTAGGTGGGAAAGTGGAAAAGGCGAAGGACCGTGGGGCTGACCGGGATTCGAACCCGGGACCTCTGGGATAGTAGCCAGACGCCTTACTCCCTAGGCTACCGAGGCCCCCAAATTGGCACCTGCTGGTCATTTTAATCTGAAAAGAAATCGGTTGGACATTGAGTCGTTTGATAACTAAAAACTTGGTTTCCTTGAACGACTAAATTAGGTCCTCTTTCCGTTTGTTATCGGTGAGGATGCGGATTACGAGTCAACTAAGATTTGTTTTTATTTATTGCTTATCATTCAATTGATCGGGTCACCCCTAACACAAAAAGAGTCCAGAGGGTTTCAGCCGGAAATTTTTTAAAACCCCTCCCGGACGGCCCCCGGACGCCCTCCAAACTAGGACAAATCCGGAAAACCCCGACGGATGGCAGCCCTAGGCCCATAAGACAGTCGCGGTGCTTGTAGACCGAAATTAAAAGAAGTAGAAAAAAAGCATCCTTTCTGGCCGTTCATTCTAGGTAGTATTAAACTCAAGATAAAGTTCATACCATTTCTGCCGGTGCCCCCAAGGTTCAAATTCGATGTGTTTTTTAAGAAACAACTTCAACGTAAAGGCCGCCATACACGGTCAAATTCGATGTACATCCAGAATTTCATCAAACCCATAAGCGCAATGAGTTTTGATCGGCCGACCGGCCCACAATCGATAGTTTTGGTTGTACATCAGCCCTTCGATGTACATCCAATTTGACCGTGTATGGGGGCCTTGAGAGGAGCTCCCCAGCGGGAAATGTTGTCAGGCCTTCCCTCTGGAAGGCTTGTGGAAGCAGTAAAAGTTCAAAGAAAAAAAATGAAACAGTTCAAATATTCGTCATCCATTCAATGTTGATCTCGAAGGAAGCTTGGTGGAAGGTATACCTAGGGGAAAGGCACGCTGAAAAGCTTAAACTGCTTCCTTTCTTTTCAAAATCCTATAAGGTGTCCAATAAGGAGGCATGCATACCTTATTCCTTCCATGGAATCTAGGGGTAAGCAAATCAAAAAGTTTCAACTGCTTCCTCCCTAGGACATGCCTGTACAAATGTCCTACAAGATGTCTAATAAAGAGTCATGCATCGCACCTTCCACGGAAGGCGTCAAGTTTGCATGATAGTATGGTTCCATTTCCCGCTGGGTCAGAGCAAAACTTTGTCTGCGTGACCGTGAGCTCATTTTCATTTCAACCAACAGGGAAATCAAAAACAATCTTGATTGGCTACGGGGAGCTTGTATTAGTGACATAGCCATTTAGAGCCAATTTTATTTATATAAGCATTCTTTATTTTTACCAGAATGCTGTTCTGCAATGCTGGCTCCTTCTAGCTTAAAGCCAGGGGCAGTTGCACCGGGCACAATTTCAGAAAAAAAAGAAGTGAAAAAGTGTTCAGTTGCCTTCAATTTCATATATTAAAGGAACTCCACAGAGTCTTTGTATTTTTTCCTTTGCCGCGATTAAAAAATGAACGGCTGATGAGGGCGCAATATGACATACTGCACCGGGCGCAAAAAAGCCAAACACCGGCCGGCCTAAAGGGGTCGTCCATTAATTACGTGAGGTGATTTTTGCGATTTTTCGACCCCCCCTCCCCCCTCGGTGAGATTTCATGAGATTTGGCCCGACCCCCTCCCTCCCCCCATAATCTCACGTGAGAATTTTCAAATTTAAAAAAATCACTAGTATTTACACTAGCAACACGCATGTACGGGCGTGAACACAGCCTTTCCACGGGTCGCACTCACTCGGGTCGAACGCTGTAGGCTAGTCAGTGGCGGCTAATTAATCCAGGGCTACTTTGCTATTTGTGGCGTTTGTATAACCGCGATAAACGTTTCTGTGTAGGATTTAGACATATCTTAGTGGAGGAGAGACATGTTTTACTTAATTTAACCCAGTTTTCTCGATAACACCGATATACCTCCTATCTCCGTGGGAGAAGAGAATGTAAAGGCATCTCCACACCCACTCCGTGAATTAACGGGGAAAATTTACACCGTATCTACTCAGAACGGAAAACAAGGAGCGAGCTAGACGAGAAAACCATCCACACTCGCGTTCACGGGTGCTAGCGGTTGTTCACGGCATGATTCTGGAGCTGGCTTACGTGCTGACTTAACTCTTAACATCCTAGGGCAAGGCCGTACCCAGGAAAAAATTTCAGGGGGGGGGGGGGTTAAAACACCGGGGGGTCTGGGATGTATGGAATACCCCCTAGTAAGGCAGGGGTCCAGGAAAATTGACAAAATTTAAGTGTAAAATGACGCATGGCCGAGTTTAACTCTTAATTAACCAGAGTTTAGAGGCAAAAAACTATGGTTTGACTCGAGAATTTTGACTAAAAAATAAAAGGATAGTCATTAGAATGTTTTTGCATTAACATATCATATATGTGACCCTTTGACCATAAGAATGTGTTGTCTTCAGAGTTGGAGAACTATAGAAAATTGTTGCAGCTGGCATGTAACACTAGCACTAGCTACAGAAGATCTAACCTAAAAAACAAACGAAACTAACAAACTGAACTGAACAGTGAAACAAAGTCACCGAATAAACTAATGCCCAACCGACTCAACAGATGTAAATAAATCACAGTCAAAATGGCGACGGCTTTGCTTTTATAGACGGCCAGCAGCGTTACCGTTCTACTACATATGTAGTAGTTTTACTATCTTTTTAGAAAAACATGATTATATACTACACTACTACATCAAGTTATCATTCTACTACGTTTTTTTGATAATTCTATTTTTTTTATTTATGGCTAAATTGATCGCAGCCTAAGAATAAAAAACTACAGTAAAGGCCCTCACGCCTCACCTACATTTATATAAAACAAAGTCCGGCTAGTTACACCATTTATAACTCAAGAACGGCTGGACCGATTTTTAAGATTTTTGATTTGTTGGATTTGTCTTCGTCCCGAATTGAAGAATAACTATTAAAACATCGGATATTTCACGAAAAAATATTTATGAAGAAAATTCATTTTTTCATACTTTTTTGGTGATATTACGATATGTGAGTTGCAATGAGCTGATTTGGGTTATATTAGATATCATTCCCATTTATGAGCGTCATCCCACTGTTGCACATTTTGCAGTTCATCTTGAGAATTATCAACGAGTTTATTTCAACGCATCGAACGTTGTTCAACGTGCTGAAACACCTCCAGTGTGAACTTTGGCCAGTTTCTTTTCGATTTGCCAAAGCTATCCGTTTGCAGATGCCACGTTCTTACACTTGGAACGCTTCATCCAAGATATTTCAACTTCGGAAGCAAGGCGATGCATTCTACTGATGCTCTTGGTCGCATTTGCAGAGTTCATCCGAACAATGAGGAATGCTTCTACTTGCGGTTGTTGCTGGTGAATGTTCGTTGGCCGATATCATTTGAATCACTTCAAACTGTCAATGGTAAGATGTTTCCAACATTTTGTGCTGCATCAGCTAAGACACGAAGACACGACAGTTGAGAACAAACATGCTAGTTGCCTTGCTAAATGATCCATCTGCGAACGGATTGATTTCATTTCTGCTGAATTTTTGCAATTCAATTGCCGATTTGTCTTGTATTCACCATGACGATCAACAAATCACTAGGTGAATCCTAGAGTTTTTGTGGCCTGAATCTAGAAAATGAATATTTTTCTCACGGTGAATTGTGCGTAGCATGTTCACGTGTTGGCAAACCATTCACTTTGTTCGTTCTCACACCTGACAACAAAACAAAAATGTGGCATATGTGCTTCAATGAATTGGAATCGACTCGATTGCAACCCAGCTAAATAGTTAACAGAACATTTATCGATTCTGAGGCGGTATGAAGTTCGCCGGGTCAGCTATAGCTATTTAAGCTATATGCGTAAATTTTCGTAGTGACAATGGGGTATTTTAAAATTGATTTAAAATCAAAAAAATTTGCTACCCCTTTTTTCAAAAAGGTAGTAGATTTTACTACTTTCAAAATTCATCTTACGGTAACATTGACGGCCAGTAACAGGAAAGTTACACTAGCGCTAGGCTAGTGCTGGTGGGCGGGATGGTAGTCAGAGAGAGAGAGAGAGAGAGAGAGAGAGGGAGAAAGAGACACGTTAGCGATACACCTCTTACATAACACACCTACTACTGAGCAACACAGTGGTTGTGAGCAGAACAGGCGCTACGCGGGTGGCTGCGACTAGACTATTATAGACATGCTGTTTTGCCTGTTTTCACACATGCTTCTCGTGATGCATCAGCAAGGGCAGTTGCCAGTTCAATTCATAAACACCATTAATTAATTAAATTATGAAATACTTTACTTACAGATAGCAAAATATCAAGAAAATATCATTCTCTTTAATTCATGAAAACTTGTGTTTTAAAATACTTATTTCTGGAAAATTTCGGGGGGGGGGGTTTCAACCCCCCCGACCCCCCCCCCTGGGTACGGCCTTGGCTAGGGGAAACTTTAAGGCGTCCATTACAGGTTCATGCAAGCGTCAATCAATTCCATCAGTCGTGATTAGTGAGAACAAAATACGTAGATAATTACAGCAATCATCACCTTAGACGGTAGGTTTTCCGTCAGTCATAGCAGTAACTGTGATAAACTGACAGCAAAGCCTATCGTTTAATGGACCCCTAATCGAGGATCTGCGATGAAATGATCACATATTCCAAATCGCCCCACAAGCCTCCCAATGCCTTGGATTTGTTAAGAGATATAAGTTCCTCCCCTGCACCCCCCACCCAGACGCCCTGGCTACAATCTACAAATCTTACATTTGGCTCCGCCTTGAATACAATCCGTATATCTAGACAATCGCCCTAAAAACCCCCTTGGCTTGCTTCGACCCTCTTTAGGTGCAAAATCTTGCCATCAAACTCATTCCTTTAAGCCAACGTAGGTATGTAGCAGCCTTTCTACACATTATTGCTATTGTCAGTTAGAAATTCAGAACCCCACCGCTCACTCCCATACCCTTACAATACGATCTAGAAGTTTGTTTATGAATTGAATAACTCGACTGTGGAATTATCTCCTACAGTCAGCATTTTCCAACTCGTACAACATCTTAGAACTCAAACGTAAGGTTCATCGGCATTTCTTTGAGCACCCCCAGACCCCCTTTAACCTTTCCTATTCTCCTCTATTCTTCAAACCAAACTTGTTACTAGACTTTGCACCATGATCTTAATTGGTACTGATAGTATAAAGAGTGACTCCTAAGCTGTGTTTCCTTCACATACAATTTTTTTTAACATTTCTTGTGGAAAAAATTACGTGATATTTGCCGAGCCCCCCCCCTCTCCCCCACGTGAGATTTGGTGAGATTCGGGTCGACCCCCTCTCCCCCCTAAACACCTCACGTAATTTATGGACGGCCCCTAAAGGAGTGTTGAAGTTGATTCATAAATAGAAAAATTCGATTGGGAAACAGTATTCCGCAGTTGGTGTGTCCAAACACCTATAGAAATAAACAATTTTGGCATAAGGTTCGGCGCCTCTTCCTTCAACAGACTCCAAATTCGCGTTGGCCTTATCGTATCTTCCCTGTTTTGGAAACTTCATTATAAACTCCAAATAGAAAGTGTGTCTTTTGAATAAAATTAAGAAGACTACAAAATTACTAAAGGTATCATAAAAAATACCATCACACCCTGAAAATATATCTAAAATTATCCGACGTTGAAAGTTGGGGTGAAATTCACCCACCATATACAGAGAAATATCGATTGCAGCGGCAAATCGTTGACATGAGACTATAATCAAATACGCACATTTAGGAACCCATTAATTACCGGCACTCATCACATACGAAAATCGAGAATGTCGCACCAGCATAGCGCTATCCTAAAGAGGATGTAGGTGTCGCAATTAGTCACAAATTTGACAAGATCAAAGCACTTCAGGATGTACGCAATTAACATAAATTGCCGTCAGTGATTTGTGAGGATGATGAGGAGAGCATAACATGAAGTGGGATGCAGTCACGTGTGCTGCCGCTTAATTAGATGTTCTGCATCCCAATATAAATATTCCCAAACTGAGATTACCTAACCTAAAGGCACATTAACTACACGAGCAATATCCGCATTCACCTGATTTCTTAGGTCGAACTGGCTCGGAACGAAATTGATTTCGAGTGTGTCCATGTCGTTGGAGTGAATTATGCTTAGTTCTTGAACGACTTAACCTTTTGTCCTATCTCCTTTTTTTGCTTCATCAAATTCGCCCCCATGGAACACTTGAGCTCAACAGACCATATTACATGATGTCCTTGCCTTGATGGGGAGACGATAAACATGACCATTATACCACTTCGGCATTTTGTTCGTTTTATGGCCCAATTCCTGTTCAGATACCAACCGGACGGTTTCAATTTCGAAAGGGTCCTTTAAGTACGGTCCAGAGGAAATCATATTGATTGGTTGCCCTCAAAGGCTACTATGAAGAACCCCTTTTGCCTTATTAAGGACAAAGTCAAATCATAATAACAGAAGGAATCAATTTTTACGAGCATCATGATTTTATATGGGTGTTCTTTATTGGGTTGGGATTGGGCTGCCATGGTGGAGATGTATGAGAATCAGTATTTGGGAAATGATGTAAGAACTACTGTGTAGCTAAGAATGCTTTTGACTAATAATAGAAAATGGTCGAGAGAATATTACTTCATTGAAGTTATGTTGTTGTTTAAAATGTATTGATCTAAAGTAGTACTAAATCAACCGGAAAGTTCTGTCCCTTTCAAATCAAAAGAAAGTTACGGATTTTCAGTACATTTAGTACTAAACAGCTCGGGGGCGAGAAACTAAAGTAGTGTTTGGTTGTTTTTTAGTGGGATGAGCCGGCAAAACAGCATCATGGTCATTGTTTCAACAATAAAAAATGCACACATTTAAAAACCATATAAATTCTTTTTGACAGATTATTGTGGACCGATAACATTAACGTTTAATTTGAAGGATAATAGCATATCACAAAAACTCATAGTGCAGTCAAAGTAGTAAATTAAATTGCATTTTACGATGGACAACATTTTAATTTTTTACACAAATTTGTTGGAAAAAGTCGCCATCTTGAAAAAGGTGGGTAGTGTGTTTATATGTATTAACTTAAAACTTAACCCTGCCGTCTCTGGGCCCAAGTCCAGGGTGTGAAAGGAGGAGCGTGGTCGATCTGCCGAATTGACCGAAAAAACTAGGCAAGAAACCGCATTTTTTAAAGCCTCACCGACAGCAGTTTCTTTAAACTATTTATTTTCATTTTCTACTTTTTAGTCTTTTATATGTGATCCGTCATTTTGTGGTGTCGGCCATATTAGATGTAAAATTAAATCACACAGCATATTGTATTCTACCTGTCATACTCTTTCATTTAATACCCATGTCATGGGCTCGGTGGAACACAATTGTAAAAATTGGCCGCCACCTTGCAACCGCTTTCTTGACTATTTTTACAAAATAGTCCGATTACATTTAGTATTTATACCAGATGAGTCGAACTCAGGTTGATCCCGAGTCCAACTATATATAGACAGCCGCTAGCTCTACTACCTGGGTCGAGTTGAAATTTTGTATACGGACGTAAGTTCTGTAGTTGAGTAGTTACATTTAGTTGATAGCGGCGGCGGCGACATCTCTGTGTTTTGTTTGGGATTTTTTTGTAACGTGTAGTGCTTTTTTATTTTCAAGTCGACCTAAACTCAACTATTCAACTCATTATGTAGATATACTAATCACCACGCGAACTACGAATTTGTGCAAAATTTGAACTTGATCGGTTATATTATTTTACTTTTAAGTCTATTATAAGTCCTCAGCAATTTTGTGTTGGCCGCCATTTTGAATTTGGATGACGCCACAGGGCTAATTGTATTCTATCAATCATATCCTTTCATTTGATACCCACCCATATCAGGGGGCCGAGGAGCACAATTGCAAAAATCAGCGGCCATTTTTGAACGACCATCTGGTTTTTTTTCAAAATGGTCAGATTGCATTGTCATCCAAACTAAACCTGTATGCAAAATTTCAGCACAATCGGGAACCGGGAAAAGGGTCAAATATAGCTTCCAAGATTTTATATTTTATTAAAGCGTATTAATAAAAATGAATGAAAATAGAATTCGTAAAAGAAAACAATAACACAATAAAATAACATTTATGAAAAAGAGCACGAGCTCAAATGTGCAACTTCGAGGAGCTCAAGAATATTGAAATAAAACAGGTATTTTTTATTTAAAATGTGTTTTTTTATTTTTATTTCAATTTTCTGCATTTTGTTGATTTAGTGAATTAGAATATGTTGAAATAACAGCTCACGTTGTCGTCGTGCTATGGTTGTATACCATTGACGTTGCATCTGTGGAGTAACTCATATTAACTACTGATTTTATATCGGCTTACGATCATTGTCCTTAATACAAACGTTGCGCAAAATGGCTGTGGAAACGCGGGCGGAAATGCTTTGAATCGTTTGAACTTTTAAACGTAATTCAGTTGCTAAAATAGGAACGCGTCTTTTCAAGATTCCTTATGCTCTTTAGACACAGTTCCTCGTCCTAATTTAAGATTCGTTATACAGATGCTCCACAATATTCGTGCAATTTTGAAGTGGCGTCATCACATAACTTTTGCATTGATAACCTCCATCAGCTACAATTATGCTGTTATCAAATTTTCCTGGTTAATGTATTTTTGAATTGTTGAATACAGCTGAGTTATGACTTGCTCCTGGCTCTTGCTACTACATATATCCTTAATTTTCAACGGAGCATCACACAAAGTTTGTATGTTAAAGGAAAAGTATTCTGATAACTTGAATTGAATGAATGACTTTAGATCATCTGCGTTTACAAGCTCGTTGCATCGTTGCAAAGCATACCTATGCGTTCACGAAAAGGCCCTTATTTTCAATCGTTTCCACCACATCTTTCAGAGCTGAGGTATGCATTTTAAACTGGTGACAGTAAATTCACATTTTATTATTTCTTTAGCAATAACGGTGTAATAGCATAATGGCGCGATAAAATATTGGGCGCCACTTATGCGAGGTATTACCCCCTTAGCCATAAGCCCGGAAAAGCAGGACCAAGGAGCCAATACCATACATAAGAAATGAAAAGAAATTCCGGAACTCCTACGCCGGCCACACGGAGTTATCTAGCTCGCCGGAGGGGTCGTGGGGTGTGTGGCCGGGGCTTACCGCGGTTGGTTCACCACTTACCTGTGCCTGTGCAACTTTGAATTCCGCCTCCATCATTCGCCGGTCATCGCCTGAGCCGCGTCAAACCCTGAAAAGGAATGACCCCCCGCCCCAACCATTCCACAAAAAAATTTACCACCTAGACATTCTAGTATTTATAATCATTTAATATTCTTACCGGAACAATCATCAACACAAACAATACAATGAATAATTGAAAACACAAATCTCACAAGACAATAAATATAGCTCCGTGACAGATATCAATTTCCAGGCTCAAATTAACAACACTTAAGATACCATTAAATTCAATTAAATTATCCTAGGTATACATGGATGCAGACGAAATAAAAAAAAAACGCGCAGTAGTGGTACCATTACTCTACGTCTTGTACAAACGATATCATCAACAATCGAATCAATTAAACGAAGACCAAATTCCCTGGAAACAACACCAGATAGAATACAATAGTTCCAACAGGGAGCAAAATAAATTTCTGAATAGTTACATATAAATACGAATCTAAAGTTAATATGAACTACTAGTTACGACAGGGAACAAAATAAATTCATAAATAATTAAATAGGATATAAAGTTAATATGAACTACCGTTAAGTTTATTATTTTAGTAAATAAATCAAATCATAAATTATTGTTTTTTATTTTATTTTGTATCTGTTTGTGTGGGCGTGTGTTTTTTTCCTCTTGTTCTTGTCTCTGGGCTAAGGGTACACAGTTACCAAATCTCTCACACGAACACTTCTACTGAAGAGGATTAGCCATCAAAAACGACGATTTTTACTTAAATCAAATTTCATTGTATCAAGGGCACGTTCGGCATCTGCTGGTGGCTGGAAATTAACGTAAGCCTACCCAAGCGAGCGGCGAGTACCAAGTCGCGACAAACACGAGTTGTAAGCACAGATTCTGCTGGTGAGAATTTTTCAAAAATTGGTGCCTCAGTTATATCTGGATGCAAGTCCCCGGCTTAGAGGGATGCCTTTTGATCGTTTGGACCGTCGGAATGCATTTTTTTTTTTTTTTTTTATGTGGCAGACTAGAGGCTTAGGGAAAGTCCCTTTGTACTGTCGACAATCTATTTTTTTCCATATACACCGTCGAACAGCAGCTCTAGCCGGAAGATAGAGAGAAGAGAGAGAGAAAGAAGAGAGGAAGGAACTGTCACAACCTGATTGCGATATTTTTATTCCACCAACTCTCAACCATTTCGCGACTCTGACATCGGGGCATCGAGAACAGCTCGCTGGAGTGTTATGCCTCCTGAAACGAGTTGAATCTCTTCAACCAACCGATGGCATGCGCTTGGTGGAGCGTGGAAGAGAACTAGTGAAGGCTATGACAGGAGGAATCAGGAATGTAAAGAGGGAAGAAGAAAGAAGGAAAGTTATGTAGGCGGGAAATTGGGAAAGGCTAGGACCGTGGCACCACCGGGATTCGAACCCGGGACCTCTTGGGATAGTAGTCAGGCGCCTTACCCCTAGACTACCGAGGCACCCCTATATTCTTCTGCCGTCTGTCTCTCTAAAATTACGCTAGAACTCGCCTCGATTTTCCCTTTTTTAAAAAGATTTTATTTGTTTATTTTGTTTTGTTAGAAAACCAATAATATTCAGCTCTGCGCCGCCGTTGTTCTTTATTTTTTTGTGTTTGGGGGAACAATTAAAAAAATAAATCAGAAAAATACTTGCTTATGTATTTTTTTCGTCAATCTTCACACACCAAACTCAAAAGTTTTCTTTTCTCAACACCTCCTAGTATTTTTCACTACTTTTTCCGATTTTTTTTTTAAATTTTTGTATTTTTTCAAAATTTTTGTTTTTTTGTTCTCACAAAAAAAAAATGTGGGCTCCTCGACAATACACAACCGCACCTCCCCAGTGATTCTACTCGTCTCCTTGTTTAAAATTTTCCCTTTTCCTTCCAAGTGATTTACTACAAATTTCCCATTTCTACAAAGTGTTTTCGAAAGACAATTTCCCATTCAAAATAAATTTTACAACCGACCGTTACAACGGAATATTTCTGCACTTGTACACTTCAATAAATACTTATACAGCCCCTTCCACCCAACCCCACTCCTTGCCAAGCCTCATGGCGCGAGAAACTAAATCAAAGCCACCAAACTCATGGGCGAGCTTGTAAATGCCTGAAAATATTATTCACTGACGAGTGAGCGTACTAGCAAACAACTCTAACTCGTGAGTGAGGAGTGAGTTGAATGAGTCACACATGAGTGAGGATTATCGTACCCTGGTTTAAATTAAGGACATTTCTCTCACATATATCTTGAGCTTTGGGTTAAGTATCCAAAAATTTTCCCTCAGTTTAAATCAATTTTGAACCAGTTCAACAGTCGAACCCCTATTGAAACTACTACACTAAATAAAGTTGGAGCAAAAGCTTAAGTGAACGCTGTGAAACCGGGTATAAGTCTTATACTAAAATAGTTTATACCAAGTTTGCACATTATGCGATTTTCCACAAAAAATATAACAGGGCCGGTGTATATGTCGCTTAAGGGGTTGGGAGTCCTTTTTGCTATGCACGCCCGTCTGGTACGCATGTGTGAGTATTCCGGTAAGATCATCTGTTTATAAAGTTACAAAGTGGTCGTCTGCGAATAGGTTTTAAACAGAGCAAAGGGTGGGGGGGAATCGTAACAATTTAGAATTATACATACTACCCTGTTATTTTCAATGGCCAGAGGTCGCCTATTATAGAGGGTGGGGGAAGTCAAGGCCAACAATAGGCTATGCACCTCATTTTCTATTACGGGTTAAGATGTTATAGATAGAACCGTAACAGCCAAGCTATATTAAAACTGGCGATAACACATTGCCTTTCTATCGGTTTGAAAAGCTCATAGTACATTGCTTCCTTTATGTTCCACTGTATGTTACTTCTTTTGCACAGTTAGTCTTAGTCTTGCCAGCATAGCCAAGTCTTGGTGTTGTTCTCGATCTTGCTAAATGTAAAAGAAAAGATTGCACTCATTTTTGCTCACCACTATCAGAAACAATATTTTAGGAATTTATTGAAAAAACTAGAAGTGCCATGTGTATTTCCCGTCCTTGCGATCCAGATGAAAGATGTTTTTTTTATATAATTAGCTGATGGGGAGCAATATTGCCTACTGCACCGGGCGCAATAAAACTACATGCCGGTCCTGGTTGTGAAATATAAGTGAGAATGATGTTGGGTGTTTTTAGTTAGTAAAAAGTGGACATAATATTACTAAAGCTTGATAAGTAGAATTTATACTAAGGGCCTGTGTGAATTCGATGACTAAAATTTAGTGTCGATAATACAGTATTTAGTCTTTTGGCGAGGAGACTAAATTTTTTGACAGTTGACTAAAATGATTTTGAATTTGTTTCAAAATAGTTCAATACAATGGAAAATAAAGTGAAGAACTAATAGGCTGCTGTCAATAATGATATCTTCTGCATCCATAAATTTAGTTGCTTACTGTATAACAAAACATATACTATAAATTATAAAAGTAAAAACTATTGTCAATTGAATTTAGTCATCAAATGAATTCACACAGCAATTCCCTTCATTAACGACAAAAACTGCAAAATTTAGTTTAGTCATCAATTTAGTCCCAATTCACACAGGCCCTAGTCCCAATTCACACAGGCCCTACATTATTTTGATTATTTTAGGTTGCTTGCTTCTTCTGGAGCTAATGCCTTCTGTTGGAGGTTGTTGACCTTCGGTAAGTTTTGGACCATTATTTAATTGTTTTCGTTCCAGGTCAGCGCTGCACCAAACACAATGCTTGACACATGTCATTCGAACTCTGCACCCTCAAGACAAATGGTAGAGAAATGGTTTGCTGATGTATTACCGCGGCCGTACAAGCACCGACGATGCTGAACGAATTAGTCAATTGTTTGTTTTGGAAAACTGAAGTTGCGTCAAATAGGTGACACTTAAGAGATATCAGAAGGCATTGTATCCAAAGAATAATTAAAGCATACCAACGCCGGTCGTCATAGAGACACATCCAATAGTACTGCAAAAGATAAGAAGACCGAATAGCTGTGTTTCTGCCATTCTCGTAGACAGAAGGGAAGTCAAAGAAAATTTTATGAAGAATCAAAGGCTTTTGAAAGGATGATATCTATCAACCGAAAAGGTACAGATGCATTGGACCATGTGGCAGCACACCAAATTTATTTAATTTTTGGATGCTTAATCCTTTAACTCATACGTGTTTTGATCAATTCCAGGCATTTCCACAAATCTACCCTAAAAATACAAAAAAAAGAACATACAGAAATTATCTTTAATTTATATAATATCTCATTCATATCCGCATTTCATGAATACCATACCATTACATTCATATATTCCACGTAAACAAAGTAAAAAATTCCGACATTTCAAATTCGTACAAAATTTTGTTTATTTCATATCCTTTGATGGTCATATCAAACTCCTAACATTTATTTTTAATATTCCCTTCCAGAGAATATACGAGAATGGAAAAAGGAATTTTTCTGAGTTTTAATTATTCAAAATTCGTCCTTTAGCTGTTCTGTGTTTGAAAGAGCTCAGATCTCAGATCTCTCATAATATAAATTTTTTTTTCCGTTGCCTGTTTCGTCCCTTTTTCTGTGCTCCTTTAGAACCCTTCTTGACTGTTAATATTTAATAGCTTTACCCATCCCGCACATGTAGTGTATAGTACATATATATAAACCATATGCTAAAAGATATGATACCAGTGAGTGTACACAGATATTGTATAGGTTGATGGGTGGATGTATGTATGTATTTATGTGCAGATATGTGTGATATTCTTTCTCACCGTAACCGTGTACAAAGGTTCGGTGAGGAGCAGCACTTGAGTAAAGGTGTACTCGTTATGTTCACTTCCTTTTAACATGAAGTTACGTAATTATTAATTAACGCTCCTTTTTTTAACTTTGTTTTTTTTTTTATCTCAAATATCACAGGAAGTTTAATCATGAGAAAAATTTGACTTGGTTTAAGCACTCGAACAAGCCGTGGTTGGGAGTTTTTAACGACTCGGCAGCAGAGCAATCCAGTCCAGTGGATTGAGCCGAGCTCATTTGCATCCGAAACTACTTATAGTCCCAGATCTCTCTCTTAAAAAGAACATAAAAACTTTTAAATAAAATCTGCAACCATTCTGGACATTTAGCGCCAAACATATCCCGAAAATCCATTACACAACATCCTTATCCTTGACAGGGTAATTCATTAAACTTTCTCTCCGTTAAGTAAATTAGTCGTCCTCTGGCACCAGTGAAAAGATGTTTCTCGCAGTCTGGTTAGGAGTATTCTTCCCCCGGGCCGACCCAGAGGGGGGAAATTAATCAGACTAATAACTATGAAAAGTTTCTTAATGAAAAGATTTATGCCTGGCCTTTTAGGAAACAGAGCAGCATCGGGTTGGAAACGCAAATACCAACAAAAGACCAAGGATAACGGCACCAGAAAAAAAAAATTAAAACGCAAACGGGGCAAACTGACGTGGCGGGGTAGAACCAGACCAGGAAGCCCGGGAAATTGTTTCTCATTTCATCTCGTCTAATCAACAAGCCCCAAGACCAGGACCAACCCTCGTTAAATGGCGGCAAGGACGAATGGAACTCTCAGGATATCTCAGCACACCAAGGAATGCTCAAGTGGCCGTGACTAGAGGGCGATAAAATACATCCAGGAAAATTTCACAAAAATATTAATTAAAAAAATTATTGAAATAATTAACAAGAAGGGATTCCACTTCATTATATGGGGCCCCCGAGGGATGCATATCCTCGAGCGTCCTCGGCGCGCAAGCATCTGGCGAGAGAGACAAACCCAAGAATGTTGAAAAAATTGCTGCCAACCCTCAAAAGTGTTCGTCTCGGTCTCCTTGGTGCCGCATAATTTCTGGGTAACCCTCAGAGCGCCCGGGCCGCCCGACGGTAGCCAAGGTAGGTCTCGGTCTTGCCATAAGGTGTTCATTAAGATGACGGTTAATTGGGCCAAGAAAATGCTCCCAGCCCTAACAAATCCCCCGGTGTTCGCAATTAAAAGCGGTCCCTCAAAGTTTTGTGTGCGTCGGTTGCGGGACCCCACCGTCCCGGCACGCTCCTCCCCGCCGCCACCGCCACCGCCCAGCATTCAGTTAAACTTACCCTAGTTACGGGATTTTCACCTTTTAGGGTATGTCATTCCAGGGGGCCCCAATGCACCCACACCGTCCTCCTTCAACCCCAGCAGTGGTAACATCCGTGCCGCTGCATGGCGAACTCTGACTTGACGAAGTTCATATTACATCTCAGGAAATGTGGGGGCGTTATTCAATTATCCCGGGCTTGTGCGCCCTTGTGAAGCCTTCAATAATGGAGCATTGTCGGCTTCTGGTTCTCGTTGAATTCTACAAAAAAAAAATCCGATGGGGAAACAGGAAAAGTGAAAATAAATTGTCGCCTTGGTTCTTGGGACAAGATTTTTGTCACTTGGTTACGTTAATGGCGGTGGTACTGGTGGCATTCTGGAAACGCACAAGAACTTTCTCCGCTTCCTTCCTGCAATCGATTCTTGAGCAAAAAAAAAGAAAAGAAAAAAGAAATTGAAAAAGGGGGTGACATTGTAAAATCATCTGCTGGTTGCCTGGGGGCTGGAATTTTTAATTAGGGATTTGATTACGTGCTTGTTTGCCATTTAAAGTGAATAAAAAGATTTCTCTTTTGGTTAATGAGTTTGGTTGTGTGCTAAAATTGGCGGGGGTTAATGTATTTTCACTTGGAGCTTTATTTAAAAGCAAAGTGTGCTAAAAAATATTTGTTAAAAGTATAAATTTGAGAAAAATTCGCAGGCTAGGTAGTAGTGGAAGTGTGACAGGAGTCTGGATTGAGCCAGCATTGAGTGTTACCATCACACCGGCCCCAAAACCTGTATCGGCCGGTTGCTGAGACTCGTTTTGTTTAAGGAAGCGTAACATTCCAACAATACTGCTTCCTGTTAGCCCCACTTGCTTCATTCTTTCTCTCCACTATTCTCACACTAAATGAAGTTCAAGTTACATGTGACAATGAGTAAGATCGATATTAACAGGATGAGTACTTCTTCGTGCATTGTTTCTCAACTTGGGAGTCACCATTAGATGTAAGTGGTTCACAATCTGTACAAAAACAACTAGTTTAATAAACAAACTAAAAAACTTCACAATTAGTGATTCAATTTTATTCAATTTTAAAGAACTTATCAAGTAATTTCTTTATTTATTCACTTATCACATATCACAATTTCAATCTTCTTCTTTCTTCGAATAACTTCTTTTCTTCCCGAATTTTGCAAATCAACTGTCTGGCCGCTTGTCGTATTTCTGCTCTGCTTTCTTGAAAACACGATACAATTTCCTCCTCGAGTATCTATTTTAGATTATCCCTACCGGAGTTAAATAGACTTACAGCGGGCGAGCCACGGCTTTTTAAAGGGGATATGATGGCCGTAGAATTTTTATACATTTTTAATAGTAGCAGATACGCCCTTATGATGGGCAAAGTTGACCAAAAGAATTGAATGGCCAAGAACAAAGCTACACAACCGAGCACTCCACGGCAAATTTGTGGCAAAAAGGAATCTGCACCAAATGTATTGTTGAAAACCCCAGAAGGCTAACTGCACCCAGCAGATCTGTTAGCATGTCCTAATCCCACCTCCCCGCGGTGCTTCCTAGGGTACTTCTTCGGAAGTAGCTAACGGGTGACGGGCAAATGGCGAGCTCTCTGCGCAAGAAACCAGAGTTTTAAGTCGGTTGGGCTGAGGAGTAGCAGCTTGCTTCCATAAAAAACACCACTGCTACGAATCGGCAAACAATGCCTCGGAACCTTGTCCCTCCGACTACCTTTGCTTTTCGAACAAGGGCACGCATCGGATCACGGAACGTGAGAGCACTGCTTACTGAGGGACAACTGGATGAAGTCCTAAACGAGATGAGTCGATATAAAATCAAGATCATGGGACTTGCGAGACCAGATTGCCCGATGTGAGCGAACATATCTGCCCAAACGGTGAGTCCTTCTCATTAGTCCATTCAAAACGCGCGTTATGGTGTTCCAAAATAACACCGTTAAGAAAATCGAACCCTAAACGTTTTTGGGGTCACGAAAATTGAGGTCCCGCGGTCCTAAAATTGGGGCGTCACCCCTAAAAGTGCAAAAAACACCCCTTTTTAGGGGGTTTTCGCTATTATTTCAATAATAATGAAAACTAATGCGATGAAATGCATTTGTTTTAATATTTATTTGCGAAGGTGTTTTATTTGTGCTAAATTAAGGCGAACTTTATGATAAGGGGTAGTCCTAAAGGGTTGAAACTACCCCTAAATTGTCGAAAAATGGCAAAAATTGTAAAAACAAATTTTTTTCAAGTTTATGCTTCAAATTCGATTGTGGGCGTACTGCCAGGCAAAAATAAATTATTTTCAACCCTTAAGGGGTTAAAACTACCCCTACTATAATAAAAACAACTTTATATAAAAAAATTGCAAAATTTTTTTTTTGCTTTTTGTTTAAAATTTGGTTCAAAAGGTATTATCAGCAAAAAATTAATTTTTTCAACTCTTGAGGAGGTAAAACTACCCCCACATTAAAATCGTAATTGGAACAAATTGAAATTTATTGTTTTGCATTAAAATTTTATATTTGATGAAATATTATTAAAACGTTTGGAAAATGTTAAACCTTAGGGGTAAATTGAAAAAAAAAAAAAAAAAATTTTCTTTTCGTAGATTGCAATTTAAATTTTTTTAATGAATTGTTTGAATAAAAATTCGTTTTATTAGAAAATATAAATTGATATATGTACATGTGTGTATGTTACGATGTGATAAATCTGGTTATTACGTAAAATCCCCGGGTATTATATAATTCTCAACTTGTAATGGCAAATATAGGCCCAGGGCGAGCGGTGGCGGTCGTGCGGCGGGTAGGGCGGACATAAGAGATTGTGCAGCGGAAGGCATGTGGCGGGAGGACAGGTGGAGGGAGGTGGTGTCGGCCGGCGTATGACGGATGGGTGCAGATGGTGGAAGAGTGCAGGCGGCGAAGGGCGGGTAAAGGCAGAAGGGATGTAGGTGAACGATATAGGGGTAGGCGTAGGAGGGGCACACGAAGGGTGGGGGGGTCATAGGAGGAGTAAGTAAGGAGTACCCCTTACCATTAAGTTCGCCTTAATTTAGTATAAATCAACCACCTTCGCAAATAAATATTAAATAAAAAAGTGCATTTCATCGCATTAGTTTTCATTATTACTGAAATAATCGCGAAAACCCCTAAAAAGGGGTGTTTTTTGCATTTTTAGGGGTGACGCCCTAATTTTAGGACCGCGTGACCTCGATTTTCGTGATCAGCGACCCCAAAAACGATTAGGGTTCGATTTTCTTAACGGTGTTATTTTGGAACACCCCCCCCGCGTTTTGAATGGCCTATATATTCTGGGAGAAACGAAACTGAAAGCCGTAGGAGTGGCGTTGGCGTGATACTCACCAAAGAAGCCAGGTCCAGCCTCATTAGATATTAGGATTATTACCGTGCGCCTGCGTACCAGACTAACAAGTACTGCGGTAGTCCAATGCTATGCTCCAACTGAAGATGCAGAAGATGACATCAAAGACGAGTTCTATATTCGACTGAATAAGGTTTTTCGCTCTATTCCAAGGGAGACATAATTGTATTAATGGGTGACTTAAACGCACAGATTGACCGGCTTTGAACAAACAATTGGAAATCAAGGACCAAGCCAAGTTACCAATAACAATGGTGAGTTCTTCGTTGACTTTCGTAGTTCCCACCAACTCATGGTAGGTGGAACTTACTTTTGTCACTAGAAGATACCTACACAAAGAGACCTGGGTATCGCCCAATGGTAGAACGGGAAATCAAATAAATCACGTGACCATCAGCCGCAGATGGTGAACTATTCCGGAGGATGTTAGGAGTTTTAGGGGAGCAGACACTGGAAGTGACCACCATTTGGCTGTAGCAACTATTCTCCTTAAAATAGCCGCAATCAGAAATGTCCAAAGCGATGCCATAGACCGTAGACGGGAGAGCAGTAAAAGGTGATAATCTGCCTGGAACCTGCAACAAATATTAAACCAGCAAACCGTTTCTGACGACAAAAATATTGAAGAGCTATGGAGTACAACAAAGGGCGCTATATTGACGGGTGCGGATTCGAGCATCGGTTATGTCCAAAGAAACCAGCAAAACTGGATCTCGGACACAATCTGGCAAAAAAAGAACGCAGGAGGGCCCTCAAAAATAATAACCTGAACTCTACAAGATTCATGGGAACTGTAGCCGTAAACAAATCAATTTTAAGTTACAAACAAGCCAAGAATGCTTCTAGCAAAAGCAACCCACATTCTTATACTGAAATGGAAACGAACACACACAGATATAAAGACTTCGAAGATTCCAGGAGCCAGTACAGACAGAAAAACAGTGTATCATAAGTTATGCTATCCATCAGTTCTTTTAACACCCTCATACACAAACCGGTATTATACACAAGAGGTTGCGTGGGTGCAAAGCGACTGGCGCAAGCTCATTGGTGCAGATAAGGTCGGAGGGGCCGGTGGTCGAACGTCACCATTCACCGAAGCCGAAGGTAATGCTGAGAGTTGTAGCCGAGGCTTGAAGATCATTTAGACGCTCTTGCCAAAACACCAACCTCAAGCAAGATTTTCTATGAACACATATTTTGCATAAGTCAAAATTTTTGGTTTGCGCAAAAAGTTGCGTTCATAGGCAACGATTCACTTGTGCAAATTTATTTGCGCAAGCTAGTTGGCACAAGCAAATCGTCGCGTGTGAATCGATCTGTATATGGAATGTTAGTTTTTATAAAAAGAAAAAAAAAGGAAAAGGAGGTTATGCAGACATCTTTTCCATTCATGAAATAGACGACTTTGACTAGTCGGACCGCGAAATCGGAAAAAAATTTGCCAGACACTGTATACCATGTAATTCCACATATTTTTCTCAAGCGATCCTGGAAAAATCAGCTGGCTATTAATAAACTTTTGGAAGCCCATAATTTAGAGGTCCCGCCAAAAGAGTTGATGCCGGAGCGCGCAGCTGGGGAAATTAAAGCTGCACACAAATAAAAATTGCGGACATATTGATAAGAAATGCGCTTATGTATTTTCAAATTTCCCCTTCGAAATTTGTTGCGACTAGGCTAAGGGACGGGAACGGCATGCGGGGATTCTACTGCGCATGGAAAACGCGACTTTCTCGGCATCAACTCTTTTGGCGGGACCTCTATCAGGTTTGTGGTGGTAGACACCCTAAACGGCCCAACATTTTTGCTGTACGAGTTTTGTTTAATTTGTATCATAGATGGTGATAGTACAAAGGAAACAAAAGTACAAAGGATTGGTAAAAAAGCAGAATCTATAAATTTTTTGGCACCATAAAAGGGGCGATTTTCGAGCAGCTGGACTTCTGCGAAAATTCTTGAAACCGCAGAATTATTTTTGATGTTTGTTAGACATCCGGGACATCTAGCATTTCTTCTCTAAAGCTGAGGGCTCGCTATAAGAGTAAATATCTATCGTAATTTCTGCATCCTTTAAGTAAGACATGAAAACTTAAGGACCTTAATGCAATACATAAGCAAAAACTCCCATCAGCGGATCTTTTAATAACTTTCCAATATCCTTTGGTATGCAAGGAAAAATTATCAAACACGCTCATCGCCCTTATCAGCAAATTCCACTGACAGCGATGCTGGTCGCTAAAATTCTTCCCAGGATAAATTTGAATATCTCGACGGTACCATCGCCGCCAGGGCAGGGCAATATGCAGGGTGGCAGTAGTGATGGTTATGGAAAAGGTTGCGGCGATCCACCCGAGTATTGTTTGCCTTACATCATCGACCCGCATGCAAGTTTTAGATCTCTTAAGGGCTGGAATTTCCCCCTCCACACCCGGCCGGGCTGCTTGAAAGCTTATGGTGCGGGCACGGGAAGTGTATGTAGAGCACTCGCAGACTCCAGCAGGATATATAAAAGGCCAACTCAAAAACATTCAAGAGAGATTTTCATTAGCATTGTTACTTTATTATCCTGATGAATTTTAATCTTCTTTTCCCGAGGAGAATCCCTCCAGCTAAAATTTCTCTATTCCTTGGACGCTGAGCTTCCGAGCACTATCTGCACCCTTACGTTTGAGCTCGTTCCTATGGTTCGTGGTTTTATCTTAGCAAAAAGGAGCAAGACATCCTTTCGTGGATGTTTTCAGTGCTTTAACAAGAATCTGGCTCCCTGGATCTGCTCCATCTGATGAGGTATATTACCGGTTATTTATGATATTCTTGTTTGATATTTGTGGAGCAGTACTGATGCCAAATCTCCTGTCTAGGATCAATAGATGAATAGAAATTTTGTGTATGTATTTTTAATAAGGGACTACCAATTATCTCCTACCACCGGTTTCAAGCAAATTTCTTTTCCGTGATGTAATGCATAAAGTTACAAAACGGCTGTAGATAGGTTTTCGATAGACGAACAAAAAATCGTATGGTGGGGGCGAAAATAGCGGCTTAGCCGCTAGGACGTCACCGTAACTATTAAAAGTGGCTCATGCTCAGCCTACACCGGAAAAAGGTGACCCTACCGCCCAAGAGCAGTCACTTCCTTTCTCTATAAAATCATGGACAAAATAACAAAAACAAAGTTTATGAAATATCTATCTTGAAAGCAACCAAGTATTGGAGGACAAGCCGTACGACTTTAGATAGAATAGATCTACTGGCAATCTCCTTGTATGCTTAGTGGAGCATCTCACCCAAATCATACACCCATTTGATGAGTTTGGTCTGGTTGCTCTAAATATCTCAAAGGATTTTGGTAGATTAGGGTAGTATTGCTGGTAATGCAAATCATCCTAAAGCCAAGAGCCTCTGTAATTCTACATATTATGGTATAGTGAAGTGGCTATCAAGGCATTTACGTCATTAACGAGAGCAAAAAGAAGACGGATGAATTGGTAAGACCAGCAGCAAATCTTGTAAATACGCTAGTAAAAAGTAGAACACTGAAACTGATGTTTCTGACGGAAGGGGAATGTTCCTATGGACTCTTCCCTTTCAATATCAAGCTTCAGGGGGAGCAGTGTAAAATCATCCGCCAAGAAGAGTAGGATTCGGTCTAATTACAACAAACAGAGGTCACGTTACTTACTGAAGGACATTGTCAGAATCATATCGGTCATCAGCAGATACTGGCCGATAGGAAACAAGCATATCCCACCAGCAGTAGGAACAATGCTTCCGAACGCTTTCTTTGCAGTTGTGTGGCTTTGGCTAAGTGATTTTCAGGCATATCTAAAGTCACTATATTGTCATACTAATGTCACGTGCCAATTTTCGCGTAAGGCTCGGCTGCGCTCAGCGGGTGATTCGATAAAAAAACGTCGGGAGTAATTAATTATCTGAAAATGGGCGCCACGTAGTCTTAAGGACTACGAACCTATGGGGCTTGAACCTACAATATTGTCACACTTTAAAGAAAAATGTTTTCTGCTGCTAACAAGAAAACAAAGAAGTGCCGAAATTATACTAAACTATCAAAAAAACCAAAAAAATCAGGGTAACATTAGGGTAGTTAACTTTACAACTAACTGCACTCGCAAAAACTCCATCAACGACCTTTCTTACTTATTGGTTCTATCTCCACTTCTTTCACTGTCGTTTGCAAACCAAGACTGAGAGACTGACCGCAACAGGGGCCCTATTTAAATGGGGAAATGCCCACAATTTTAGGGATTTCCAGTGCGCCTTCCAACCAGCTTAACCCGATTCAAATCGGGAATATAATATTATTAATGAAATTTAATTTTCGATTTCGGAAGACGCACTGGGTCGTGGACATTCTTTTGTCCATCCCCATTCTCGCTCCTTTGCCTCTCAAGTTATGTCCTTTTGAGATGTGTAATGTAGAGTATCTTCTGCCAGCTAGTTTTTGTCGATGCCTACCATCGAAAGCGACCTGCCTGGTAAGGAATTGTAGGTTTTTGAATGGAGAATAAGTTGACAGAAAGCGTGCAAGTGTCGCGACTTTACCTCCCAAGTTAAATTCCTTTGAAAATACTCATATTTTACCTGTTAGATGCACTCAGGGACCCCGGAATCAACTTGCTAACGATAACTACCATCGAAACTCGAGTTGTCTAGCACACAATGGTAGGTTTTTAAGTAGAGAATGGTTCAAGTTACACTATCCATCACTCGATATTCACATCAAAACGGTTTGTGTATGATGCGGGTATTACACTAAGCATTCATTTTTCTACCTCTTTTTTGTGTAAAGATTGTGATGCGTTTGCAGTTGTGCAATAAACGCGAATGAGAGGGGGAATTTCTCATAGTTTTCGCAGACCCCCGAGTACGATGTTATATTTGTGTTAGTGTAATTGAGGGTGAGTCTAGCAAATTTTCTGGCTCAAAAGTGAGGAGTCATATGACGCATGAATTGTACTTCCCTGCGGCCCCTTGCCTAAAAAACCGGTTTTGTGTATGGGGGTAATAAACGAAATGAATGATAGTGTAACTTGCACCAATAGGTTGACAGAGGGTGCCCAGTCCAAGTGTCGCAATCTTGCCGCTCAGGTCACATTCCTTTGAAAATATCCATATTTTGGCTTTTTTTCAATAATTTTGGTGTACTGAAGAGTATTGCCCGGAAGCGACTTTTCGACCGTACCCATGATTAAAAAGCAAGGCAGAAGGTCAGGAAATTGTATGCTATTTCATCGGAATTCGCACAAAATCGTACAAATTCTGATCCAGTGTGCGAGCAGCCTTATATTCTTCACTTCAAGACATACAATTCTGTCGTATCATGCAAGTCGCTCTTCGACTTCGATGGTAGGTATCGTCAAAAACTAAAGGGCGTGTGTTACCTGCATACCAGAAAAAACATTGAAAACAGCAAAAAACTTGTATAGTTTCAAATATTTACAGATAGAAAACAGAAAGAGCGACATTCAGGGCCGAAACACATCCAGGCTGGCTTTAAAGCTCACCTCTCAAAGCTTTCCTTGAGGCGAGCTGCATAGCCGTCCGCGGAATTCACAAAACACAATCAGGCCAGCTGATGACAGTTGTTAAATTTGCTAACGAACATTGTGATTCGTAAAAAGTGTAAAATTTAAAAATCATTTAAATAAAATAACATTAGTTGGTTAGCTTTCATTGTTATTTTTAATATGACATATGTAAATGTGGTAAATAAAATAAAATTTGTTGACTTTTTTTAATTTTTATTTGTTCAAAGTGAAATTTTATAACATTTTTTATTTAATTCGTTTCATTTTTTTTTAATATGAACTCGCAAACAAAATGCCAACCTCAAAGTTCAACTGTCAAAAGCAAACTAGAGCCTCGGCCGGATTCAAATTCCAACATTGCCGGAATTCCGACCGAGGCGAGCCTTGCGGCCATCTTTGCCAAGGCCTGAATTTGTGAGATAAGCTTCAATGTGTTCAATCCCATTTGAACGCATAGGTTGGATATGCTTGCAGCCAGCTTTGGGCTTGGATCAGCGCCAGGAGCGAGGGTCTCGGGGGCCCTTGTGCAAGATTTCGTAAGGGGCCCTTGAAAATGAATTTCTAAAAAAAAAGTGATTTCGAAGCCTTTTCGAAGTCCATTAAAAAAAGGGTTCAAAGGTCGTGAGAAATTGAAAACAGCATTATACTTTGGTTTAAACAATTTCTTTATTTATGAGATATGTGTGCACATACTATTACACTATATTCTGTATTAGGTAGATATCGTTGGTTTACAAGCAGAATTCACTAAGTACAAATTTTCAAGTTTTCAGTTTTTTATACTAAAGTAAGCTTACAATGCCAACTTTATACTGGCAATACCTTATAGCCCGCAAACTAATATTGTTAAGGTTTTTAGGGGGTTAGTTTCGGATTTACCTTGTCCATAATGACACAAAACTACAAAATCATTTCTGCCAAAACTCATTAAGTCGTTGCGTTTTTTTTATTTTAATCTAAAAATCCAGTATTAGAATTAAATAATTATTTCAATTCTTTTGTAAACTAAACTAAGAAATCTAAAAAACAATGAAAATTCGGTACCGCAGCTGTGGTCATGTTTAGTACAGAATTATTTCCTCTGAACACCCCGAATAAAACTAACTTTCTAGATTCAAATGTAAAAAATCGGAAGTCATTTCGTTCCCGCACATCATTTCTCCAGCTCAAAAATCTACAATTTGATTAATCTTGTACAAATAAATGAGCTGAGGGGTCATTTCTGCAGCTGTTTTTCTTCAGCTATTTTGAATGGATATTTACTGCTATTCAGTTTAATTTTTTAACTTTTAACCTCCACCGGAAAAATAACTAACCTCAAAATTATTGTTCACATGACTTCCCTGGACCACAACATATCGACTGATATCGGTTTCAGGGGTGTCGCGGCTCAAAGGAAAAATTGAGATATTCCTTCCGATGGGGAATGGTTACGCGAAATTACCCATATGTAGTTTTCTTTTATTTTCATTTTTACTCTGAATATCGACATCAGAATCTGTTGCAATAAGCCTCATCAGAATCTGTTGGAGGCCTCGGTAGTCTAGGGGTAAGGCGTGTGACTGCTGTCCCAGAGGTCCGGGGTTCGAAGCCCGGCCAGCCCCACGGTCCTTCACCTTTTCCACTTTCCCACCTGCATAACTTCCCTTCTATCTTCTTCCCACTTTACATTACTTCTGTCACAGCCTTCCTTAATCCTTCCTCGCCCACCAAGCGCATACCATCGGTTGGTTGATGAGATTCAACTCGTTTCAGGAGGTATCGACAGTGTATACGGAAAAAGTAGATTTTCGACAGCACAAAGAGACTTTCCCTAAGCCTCTAGTCTGTCACATAAAAAAAGCGGTTTGTCTAAGTTGATGTATAGTCCTATTGCAACAGCCAAATACTAAATGAAACGATTTATAAAATTTCTTTTGTTTTTACCCTAAATTGCAATAAAACCAATAAAAGAAGTATTTATACAATATCAAAATTATTATACCTCAAATATACCTTTCGCTTCATTTTGGATCTGGAAATCGACCCTATTTCATTATGAACCATCCAATGACGTTCTTGCATTAATCTCAACATTCTTTATTTAAGGCTTCTTAAGTACAAGTCCTGTTCGACACGTGGCTAAATGGGCGGAGTTTGTGGTTAACCACAAGTGCGCCGTAAACGCATAGACGAACCGAAATAAAAAAATTCTACCCTTATTGGAAGATGAATCACAAGCTTTAGGTATCCGGAATATACATATGTACGGACTGCGGTTAACCGCAAAGTAATTGGCTCCTTTCTGCTCATGTCCTTCGTAGCTGTCGTTGAAATGCATGAAGAAAAACTGAAATCCATCGAATTGTCATAATTTTTGCATCATAATTATTGTGAAAACCGTTAAAAGTTTCGAATCATAAAATATAAGCCTATCAAGCGATCGCAACGCCATTAGCGAAATAACTCAGAACTTCTTATTTTTAAGAAAGCCAAGACACAAAAGTTTATTCTTTTCCTTGATTTCCCCCCTAAAAGAAATACAAAAAAGAACATTTTCCCCGCTTTTACGAGTTTTCCTTCTACCCCCTACATTTTCCCGGCCAGTGCTTAAAAGGGCGAAGAAAATATGGCGGCGAACAAGCTTCCAGTTGAAGGGGAGAAAGTCGCAAGCGTATTGCAGTGCAGCTGGAGTCATTTCCTTGGCCCCAAATTGGCTGATTTTTCTCCAGAAACTTTTCCTCTAAGAATATTTTCTTACAAGAGTTTTTCCTTGCTTTTTCCTTTGAGCTTTTAAGAAATTCAAAAGATGGCACTACTGGTACTAGATAGTGGCGGTTTTTATTTTGCTTCGGGTTTTTTTTTATATTTTCTAATAAGGTATAATTAAATTAAATTAAACTAAAACCATTTTAATTAATTCATTTCAAAACAGAATTCAATCAAAAATAACAAAAAGCAAAATATTTCATTGAATAAATAATTACTTATTGAATTTATTTGAAAATAGGGAATTAAAACGCAATCAAATTCCGCGACTATACCAACAATTAAAAATCCTGCAATGCATCAAAATTAAAATATATTTTCGCATCTAAATTTTGTGATTAGGGTGTGTGGGCTCCATTCAGTGCCAAGCGCCATTTTGTTGTGGAATTAAATGTTCATGTGTGCATTAAAATTAATTAGATCCGGGCAGTAATACCATGGTCACCGCATGAATTAATTGATTCAAATCAATACCCCAGAGCTAGGCAAACATTTGGCGGATCGGTAGGTTGAGGTCTGTTGCAAGATATGGATAGAGTGTATTTGTAGAGATAATGGGGTGATAATATTTGAAACCAACACGGATTTTTGCATGTGCCCAGATTTTTATTATTTTTGATATGGTCTAATACTAAATAGTAGCATTAGTATCAATACATATTTAAGCCTCACATTCTCTAATAATATTGATTTGTGTCCTGGGAACACCTGGAAAAATTCAGTTTTCTGGTATATTATAACATTCACGGTAAATGAGTGAGTCCATGGTTGTTAATTATGATTGATTTTAGCAAATCCAGAATAGACCCATCTCTTTAACAAGGAATAGAACCATATAAATAGAGAAACCTCATTAAAAAGGCGTTTGATTATAAGTTAGGGGTCGACCATTAATTACGAGAGGAGTTTAGCGGGAGGGGGTCGAGCCGAATCTCACCCAATCTTACGTGAGGAAGAGGCGGCAAATATATCGAAATTTTTTTCTATAAGAAACAGTGTAAAATTGCGAGAAAACTGGGTTAAATTAACTAAAACATGTTTCTTCGCTAAAGACCAACATTCACTTACAGACCGCCGGTAGGCAGTGGTCTTCCAAACCAGGTCGGCAGGAACGGCCCGATGAAGGCCGCAGATTACTCATCTGACTAAGGCATGAGGACTAAAAGTATCCGCCTGACAGGCCGTGGCATGCAGGTAAAGTCATGATTCCCTACATATACACAGGCGAAAACGACGACTTAGCATAGCAAGTTGTTAATTCAAGGGCAAAAATGTTCATGGCCTCACCGAAAACTTCAAAGCGGTTCCAGAGTCACGCTGTGAACACCCGCGAACGCGAGTGTGGATGGTTTTCGCGCCTAGCTCGCGCCTTGCTTTTCGTTTCGAGTGGATATGGCGTGAATCCTTGCCGTAAATTCAAGTTCAGATCTTCAGGCACGAACTGACGATAAATGCCCACACACATAAAGCTGTTTGCCAGTTTTCTTGGACTGCAGGCCCTCTCCAGTTGGCGGCGGCGGCGTGTGTGGGTGGGGGGGCCTTAAGATATGGCTGAAGCCTGAACCAAATATAACGTGCCATAGCGTAGCCGTACATACCCTAACGATAGAATATATGCAAGCTAATTTAGGTCGGTGCCATATGAACACTCATGTTCTTATGTTATGAGTACGTCCGGTTACGGTGCGGTACGTAGTATTTGGTTCAGGCTTAAATACTACACAAAAATGTTTACGCGGTTATGCGAACACCAGAAAGTAGCTTAGTAGCCCCTCAATTGTTTAGCCGCGAACGGCCAGCTAGACGAGCGAATTGGCGAATGATATGGCGTACGAGCCAAGTAGGGGCGGTGCTTTCATAGGTGCAAATGGTGGACTTGCACCGGGCGCAGTTTCAGAAATTAAAATTTTAAAATAATTTAAATCTTCGAAAAAAAAAAAAAATTGAAGTGTTCCTGTGTCTTCATTGTCTCATACTAAAGGTGCAAGGTGTGGCCAATCTAATTTCATTTCGTTCGCCTGATCGTCGTCTATCCTTTTTTGGCTTGCACGGTGCCATAGTTCTTGATTTATAATTTGTACTATGCGGATTTGGATCTCTTCTGAAGTTGTTGTAAGAGCCTTCTATGTCCAGGATTCTAGAGTAGAAACTAATACATGCAGTGCAATGACCACCTATTATCCTGCGAAATATCAAGGCTTGGAGAACGACAGACGGACCTCTATTATGGAGATTCGAGTTTATAGTACTATAGATTTTCCCAGGATTCTTCTGGAAATAGTTAGGGAAGTGCAGCTAACAGCGGGGGAGAGTTTGGTGAAGCTAAAGGCTAAGCATACTCAGCACCAAAGCGAGATCGCGAAGCAGATCCTGATTGTAAAAAAGCAGGGGTGGCGCTTTCATAGGTGCAATTGGTGTATTTGCACCAGAAACAATCGGACGGAGCGCAATTTAAGAAAAAAAGTGAAAAGGTGTTCCCGTGCCTTCATTTTCCATTGTCCTTTAATGCAAAAAGACTGCACCGGGCGCAAAAAAGCCAAACGCCGGCCCTGGAGCCAAGTAACGCTGACCAGCGAAAAGACCCTTAAAATATAGAACTAAAGGAAGGCTCCGGCCGAATTTTAGCGTAATAAAATACTTACTGAGTGAGTGCTCACGTTTTGGTAGTTGTGTGTCCACGTCAAGCGGAAAAAGAGAGTGGAGGGCAAGAGGGAGAGTCATCTAAAATAAAATCTTGCTCTCCCCTTACAAATGAACTTTTAGAACGCCGTCACTCCAAATTCTAATCATCTGCGGGCATTTCATCTTGTACACGGATTTTATACCCGAGGGCCTTTCCTGCAGTTCTATATTCTAAGGAAAAGCCAAACTTGCTGTATACATATTTTTAGTGTAAATACTAGCAATTTTTTGAAATTTGAAGAACCTCCTGTGAGATTAGGGAGGAGGGGCTCTAAGCAAACCTCACGACGCCTCACCAAGGGGGGAGAGGAGAGTCCAAAACTGGCAAAAATCACCATACGTAAGTTATGGACGACCCCTAATCAGTGCCCTTATATCATCCCCATAGCAATCATTATGACAATACTTAGAGTAATTGGTACCGTTCTGATTCTGCTTTTGATAAGTGGTAATATTTTATCCGGGAAATATTATTTATGAGTGTTTACCATTAAAGCTCCCTATTACTGAAGATCCACAGCTATACTGCCTTATCCTACCTCCACCTCAAAACGAAGGAAGCCCCGGACTGGTCCTCCAGGTGTGGGGTTACACGAATTTTCGAAGTATGCCATGGACAGGACGGACTCAACGGCAGCGACCAAGGCAACGAAGAATGAATTTAGATTTAGCCAGTCCAACAAAAAGAAACGAAGAAAGGGAAGAGGTAAGTAGACCAAAACTACTGGTTAATAGAGCCTTTTAGGCCCAACAGTACTGTTATATCGTAGAGAGACTTGGATTGGACATAGAGGAGTGAGTCAACAGATTTGAGAGAAAAATTCTCAAGTGCGTAATAGGCCTAACGACAGCAGATGGAACATTGCGAAGGAGATACAGTAGCGTGTTGTATGAAATTTTTGACAACCCACAACTTCTATATACTAAAAACCAAGACTAGCCAGCCACAAAATTGGGATGGAGAACCATCGTGTCCTGAAACGGCTTTTGGTAAGAAAATTTTCGGGAAATGCCAGTAGGCAGATCCAGGATGAGATGGATAGACTCTGTAACAACTGACGCAAAGGCTGCTTAACATCCGGAACTGGAGACATGCCGTAAGTCTATCTATCTATGTGCCCCTTAATCCCTCGTGGGACATAGGGCGGAAACAGTTGCCCTCCAGCGGACTCTGTTTTGCGCGACAGCTCTTAGCTCTGACCAGGATCTCCCAGTAGTTGCGGCCTCTGCTAGTAGGGTTCTCCTCCACGTTGTTCTAGGTCTTCCAACTCGACGGGATCCTTGCGGGTTCCAGTCAAGGGCCTGTTTGGCTAGATTTTCGTTATCGCGTCGCAAGGTGTGGCCAACCCAATTCCATTTCCTTCGCCTGATTTGGTCGTCTATCCTTTCTTGGTCGGCACGGCGCCATAGCTCTTCATTTGAAATTCTATCTTGCCAGCGGATTTTTAGGATACGACGTAGGCATCTGTTTATGAAGACTTGTAGGCGCCCTGTGATGAATTGGGTGACTTTCCATGTTTCGCAACCGTATAAAAGAACTGCCTTAACGTTGGAGTTGAACAGCCGCAATTTGGTGTTGGTTGAGATCTCCGTTGATCTCCATATGCGGAACAAGCATGCATATGCGCTTCGTGCTTTATTTATTCTGGAACTGACGTCTTCTTCTGCACCACCATTTTCGGTAATAATACTACCGAGGTAGCAGAATTTATCTACCAGTTCCACGTCACGGTTATTCAGCGCAGTTCGTTCAAGTGTGTTTGCATTTATCCGCATTTCTTTGGTTTTATTCGGATTCAGCCTTAAGCCTGCTAGACTACTTTCTGTTGCCAAATTGTTTAACATGTTTTTTAGCTCCTGATGTCTGTGGGCCAGCAAACAGATATCATCTGCGTAGTCGAGGTCCTTAAGGCGATCTAGCAAACCCCACTGTATGCCGCCTGTTCTACTATCTAGAGCGCCAACAAGAATGTCATTTATTACTATAAGAAATAGTAATGGGGATAGTAAGCATCCTTGTCGTACTCCTGAACTCACCTCAAAGCTGTCGGATAATTTTCCGTTATGGAGAACTCTGCATTTGGAATTGTTGTATAGGGCTTTTATCAATTCTATTATCTTATCCGGCAGTCCACGTCGCCGTAATGCCTGCCATATAAAGCTCCTATTAACCGAGTCGAACGCTTTCTCATAATCTACGAAAGCAAGGTAAAGGGGGGATCGGAATTCAGTAGACTGTTCCACTATTATTCTTAAGGTGTTGATGTGATCTATACATGAACGGCCCTTCCTGAATCCGGCCTGCTGCCTTCTAAGCGTTTGATCTACTGCCTCTCTTATTCTTGATAGTATAGTGTGGGACAAGATTTTACCCACAGTAGATAATAGACAGATGCCTCTCCAGTTGTCGCATATTGTTAGATCCCCCTTTTTGGGTATTTTGACTATGATACCTTCCGTCCAATCCTCCGGAAAGGTACAGGTGTTCCATGCTAATTCGAGGATTGGCTGAAGCGCATCTGCTATGAGGCTTGAGTCGGCTTTCAACAATTCTGGCGGGATGCCATCTTTTCCAGCTGCTTTACCATTGGCCATCGCATGAATTGCGGTTCACATGCCGTAAGGGGCGTGGAGATATGCGCTAGATGAGACAAAGGTTCGATTTGGGCTGTAGTGCCATTAATTGGATTACCGAAGTCACGACTCGCCTGGAGATCGGGACTGTGTCTTCAAATCCAAATCTTTGCTGGTGTCACACAGGCCTCAATTTTAACACCTGCTCTATTTCTTATCTTTATAAATGGGAAGGTTTTTTCTTTTTCTTCTTTGATCCGTTAGCTGGCGGTCCAAGCGGGACGTTCTCGCAGAGATGCAAGCTCCCCCTTCAGTTACTAATGTTCACAGTTTTTTGCTTTAAGAGATTCTCTTCCCTTTCAGCTTGCAGACCCCATCATCTAAAAATCCAGAATCCACAAGTTCTTCCGACAAGTATCCGAGATGTCCAAGGAATTTTTGATGAGTAACATTGGAAATATCTTCATTTACTTTCTTGTGGTTTTTGAGCAGCTCAAGTTCTTTCATGCAGCAGACGTAGAGTAGGCCGCAGTCATCCAAACCTTAACAAACATTCTCACAAAAAAGAAGCAAATGTCAAGAACTCAGTGCTTTTCACTTTTTGCTCTGAACAAATATCTCGAGAGAGTAGATAGCTTTTGACTTCCATTTAGCGCGGCGTAGTTCAGCCAGTACTTTGAATCAAATACCTTTCTGTGGAACTCCCCCTAAGAGAACACAATCACTTTTTCCAGAAGTTTGGACCTCTAACTCAAGGTTGAAACTCTAGCAGCTGAAATTTGGAAAAAGAGTAATCGTTCGTCAGAGCAGCTCTAGCAAATTCATTGGACGAGGCTATTTGGTAGTTTCTACGATCAAATTTAATCCAGGATTTCTTAAATCATTTAAAAATCACAGTATCTGGGCCTGTTGACGATCGAAGTGATGTTATAAGAACTGCTTCCAACATGACCACATGCTAACCACATCATGTCTTCATCCATCTTTTGCTATAGAAGAATGCACGACCCATCTTTTCCTTCAATATTTTCTGATTTCTACAATTCCGCTTCCAACGATATCCTTCAGTAGTTTGCCATAAGGGGTACCCCTTATTTTCTTGGTGTTAGATGAGCCCTTATAGAACCCTTTACAAGAGAAGGCAGATGGTAAGGTGCAATCCAGAATTAGACCCAAACAAGTGAGAATTTGCCCGATGACTCATTTGTTTTCGTATTTTTGTAATATCCAAATAGGACTGGTAAGCTTACAGAAATACTGAAAAAAGATCACTTAACTACACCTTTTCCAATTGTAATTCAGAAAGTATCAATTGTAATTCAGAAAAATTCAAAGCTCATCCAATTGCAGCACTTCCTGCAACAGGATATTGGTCATGTCCAACGAGGTTGGGAACGGAACCCGACAAGGAGGCGGAGACCAGGACGTCAAAGAAAAGATACATAGATGACGTCGAGGACGACTTTAGGCAGTTGAATATAAGAAACTGGAAAAGTCGGGACAGGGATCGAGAATCATGGAGGCGAATGCTGGAGGAAGCCAAGGCTAGCAATAGGCTGTGGAGCCCCTGATGATCATCATGCATGAAGTGGCTAGGAGAATATTTATTTTGTAATGAAAGAAATTATTTGGTCAATTTACTGCATCAATGAGATGAATATTGAAATTTTCTGAATTACAATTGATACTTTCTGAATTACAATAAATTAACTAATCTGAATTACAACTGACGCTTTTTGAATTACAATTTGAAAAGGTATAGTAGTGCTTATTTCAGTACTTCTGTAAGCTTACAGGTCCTACTAGGTACTGGGACGCTTCACTATGGAAGACATTACCACAAGCAGCAAAAGCGGTGCGGCTGGTGGTAACGAGTACCCGTAGTCTGAGTCGTGAGAGAAATTTTGGCAATTTTATTGGAAATTTTACTTACCGCCCTGTATAACATAACTTCGTAAAATTAGACTCACCCTGGCAGAAAACTGACTTCAGTGCATAAGCCACCCCCACACGGCAATTGGTGGATGAGCCAGGCTTATTTGGGGCCAAAGAGCAATATAAGGCTAGCGACCACTGCCCTAACCTATCTTCTAGCCGTCAAATAAAGCTTACATACAACGGGTGGTTGCTAAACATCTTAGTAGAGTTTACTCAAATAATTTCTACTTTGGGTTAGTTGGCCTGTTGACAGGCTCTCTCCCTGGCTTTGCGGCTACGAGGTCCTCCTGCGCGTTATGTGACGATCGCTACTTCACTAGTTTTGTATGGTATGGATGTGTATTAGTCAATCAAACAATGAGGACTATTATGATCAGTCTGTGATCAGAGCTATATTCCCTTCCCAATGTTGGCAGTCAATCTGCAAAAATTCCCGATTTTATACTGAAATTGCGTAAAAATAAATATTAAAACAAAAACAAAATAAAACTCCCACCGCACCACTACAGAGTGTTAATCTTAAAATTAATATTAGGAATATCACCCGAAAGGAGCCCATAAAGACTAAATATGAGCAAGACGAGGAGCGCCTCTTCAAATTGTAAAGGGGTCCCCAGAGAGCGAGACTCTCATACAGTGCAATCCATTCTTCCTGTTATAAATTCACGAACGGATAATGTATTCCACTTCTACATCTCCAGGACATACATATGTGCTAATTTGGGATGATGGCATATTTCGCAGGATAATTTCATAATTAAGGCGCTCGAGAATCTACAGCAAAGACGGAGACGTTGAGTGTTCTTAAGTGAATTGTTTCAGAACAAGAAACCTGCACGACGGAGTCCTGCCATAAGTTACGAAAGGATGTTGAAATTCCAGTGCGTGTGCCGTGTGTTAATTAAATGCAGAGCCTTACTGAGACCCTAGGTAACGAATTCCTGAATAATTGAACAGTGTAAAAATTTAATCTCGTAATGGATGAAAATATTTTCCCACATATGATGGGAGCTGGGGCCAGGACTAATGCAGAGGCAGAGCGAGAGGGTATATCGACCGTTCGGTTTTAAGTATTCTCGTATAAAAACGGGATACACAAATTCCAGTCGTTCCTTTTTTTGCTGAAGAAAATTCCTTAAAATTTACAATATAAAATATTTAACACCTGCTTGCTTGTGGAAACATTTACAAATCTGCGCTTTTGCCACAAAAGTGTTAATAATTTCAAGTAAAACAATCACTGCAATTCAACCAAAGGAAATGCCGGCGATTCTGGCACATAAAACAATCGCGGCTAGCCGCAAGGACTGCAAGGATGAATTTTCGCAGAGAGCCTCGAACTATTAGAATCTCCTCGTCATGGCCGCAAGAATATTTTTGGGCAACAATTATTTCATCGAAAAATCTCGCTTAAGCCGAGCACAGCCCCAGCAAATGAAACGAGAATTCGTATGCAAATTTAAGGCTCTTTGCATATGTAATGAGCAGTGGTGGAGGGTCCGTGGCAACTATTCAAACTCCGTGGAACAGCAGGAGCTGATCCCAAAATATTTCAGAATCTTTCCATCCTTTGAATTCACGGCAAATAACACACTAACGTAGAATTCGTTGAACAATTTTTTTGCATAACTGCCTTTTTAGCCTTTAATTTATTTTATTCTTTGCGGCCCTAATTTTGTGGTGATTTACTATTTCTGTAGTGTGTGCGAATGATGGAACTTTATATGTATCAACGGCTTTGAATTTAATAATGTTTATTTTAATTGGAGCACTAGGTCCTTATTCAATTAGAACTCTTTTAGTATTGATTCTCTGAATCGATAGCTTTAGAGGTTGAGATGCCCATCTACCGTCCCACCCGATTAAAAATGAAATTCGCCCGCAGCTAGCACGCAGCTGGCATGCACTAGCCCGCACGGCGCCCGCAGCTAGCATGCACGCCTGAGTGAAAATAACACTAGCCCGCAGCTAGCATGCAGCTGGTACGCACGAAACTCAAATTTAAAATGAAAGAAAAAATTTTTTTTTCGTAGAATAAAAATTCTACGCCTCTTAAAAAAGATGGAGAAGAGTATTATATATGTATGTAAAGTCGTCATAAGGCACATTTTGAGATTTTCGTGCGTGTGGCGGGAGAGTGGATACCTGTGGCGGGAGAGTGCATCCCTCTAGCGAACAAATTTTTAGATTTTCGTGCCAGTGGCGGGAGCGTGTATCCCTGTGGCGGGAGCGTGCGTACCTGTGGCGGGAGAGTACGTACTTTTGTGGCGTGCCTGTTTGTTCGCTATGCGTGCTAGCTGCGGGCGCGTGCGTGCTAGTAAGGAAATTAACCATGAAATTATTTTTAATCGGGAAAGGTTCATGGGTTGATTCCAACTAGTGGCTTGGCTATTCGTATTTTCATATGTCACAAGCTCTTTTTTAATGGTTTTATTTAGCCTGACCTCGTATATTTGTTTGTTTGTTTGTGGGTTTCTTTAGTTCAAATTTTGCATCTTTTTCAACTACTTCTACTTAACCGATTCTGATGAGATAACCGATGAAACTTTGCACACACATTGAGTTCCCAGGACAATGCAGCAATTGACAATTGACCTGACAATTTTGGATGTCATTAGTGTAAACCAATATTCTACAGTGTCTTAGCAAGGAAACAATGTCATCGATTGATAGAGCAGGGGACCAAGATGACTTCCTTGAGGAACACCGAATGACGCTTCAATGGTTACTGATTTGGATTCATGGAAAAGGACTTGGTAGGTCCTGTCAGCTAAGTAAGACTGGAACCATGCTAGACGGGCTCCCGGAAAGCCTTACATCCTTATTATAAGAAGTATAATGGAGTAGAAGAGCTTGTCAAATGCCTTAGTAAAAAAGATATAACTTAAAAGTTTTTTACCTATATTTTTATTTTCTAGTTTTTGTTTGATCTTTGGTTCGTATCATTATGCAAGCTCTTCCTTTCCAGCTCTTTCAATCCATCTTGATTGCGCGGTTTCTTACCTGTTAATTTCTGACCATCAAGCTCCTCAATACATAGCCCTTCCAAAGCCCTTACGCGACTCAATGCTACATACGCCTGACTTTCCTCAAACCGTTTGGAGGCCAAGTACACTACAGCATGATCAACAGTACTATCCTGCATTTTATGGAGGTCCATGACAAAATTATTGGCAAGATCCCTTTCTTGGCCCATCCATAATTAAACGTTGCTGGAAATTGTATGGCTTTGGGATGGATAAGGTGTTGCCAGCCTCATTTTAAATTTTCTAACTTTGACAACACACTCATTAATTCCCATTTTCTTTTTTTTTAATTTTTACCCCAGATTCGTCATTTGCGACCTTAAAAACTCGCTATACTGATTTTCAATGGACTCAGAACACATTTGCAAAATTCATCCGCCATTTTGAATTTTCAAATTTTCACCACATAATCGCATTTGTGGGCCTAAAAACCCAACGATGCCTATTTTCAATGGAATTGGAGGCAAATTGCAAAATTCGTCCGCCATCTTGGTTTTTTTTACAAAATTGTCAGATTCTATTGTCACGGGAACTCAATGTGTGTGCAAAGTTTCATAAGAATCGGTTAAGTAGAAGTAGTTGAAAAAGCTGTCGCAAGACTTGAACCAAAGAAACAAACAATTAAACAAATATATGAGGTCACGCTAAATAAAACCATTAATATACATATGTATTTAGATCACGACTCCACCAGAGCTCGAACTTGAAAATACGGACTACCAGTTGTACCGATAGGCTAACGATATCTAGGAACATATGTAACACATGTGATGTGTTTGTTTCCAATTATCGCCTTAACACTTGGAAGTTCGTTTCTTGGCATTAAGGCAGAACACCGGCTGGAACTTCCGATTTATTTTCTCAGTTCTAGGTCTCCTTAAGCACAGATCAATCATGTTGTTGAACACAGCTTATAAAGCTCTTTCACATATTTTGTTACATAGCCTAAAATCATGCATGAAAGGCAAAGTAGGAGATTAGCAAGCAGAATTAAGAACGAACAGATCGATACTTGGAAAACGTTGGGAGTAGACTAGGCTACGATGGCTGAGACACAAAAGAAAGAATGCTGTCAAGAATTTTCAATGGTAGACCAAGAGGAGAAGAAACGTTGGGCGACCAATACATAGTTGGATGGGTGATGTGCGAGAAGATATACGGAAATTTGATATGCCAAATTGAAAAGAATTAGCAAGACGTAGAGGCAACTGGAAGAGGAGACTTCAGGAGACTTTCCCGTGTATTACAAGGACTGTAGCATTACCTTCATCTACAATTTGAAATATAAGCAGCCATCGTTACCTTAGCAGTTTCAGAGTTCCTTGATCTGTTTCATATTTACCACCCAAGAACGTACGAGTTCGTCTCACCTTAGATATGGTTTAATGGGAAATATATGACCAATACCAGGGTTAAAGAAAAACTTCTCGTCACTTCATTGTGAGAACATTGATTCTTCTTCTTCCTTAACTCTTCGCTCTACAGCCGGGATCCGGTCCTAACTTCACGCAACTGTTATCTCCGCCGGTCTCGATTCTGAGCCGATGTCATCCAGTTTAGTTTCTCTGAGCGTCCTGGTCTACGCCATCCTTCCTAGTGATGAGCAAAAATGTTCTTGTTCTTGCAGTCTTGTCTTGTTCTTGCACATTTAGCAAGAACAAGACTTAGTTTTGCTTGCAAGAACAAGAACAAGGCAGACTGAACAAGAACAACACTAGATTAGTCTTGTCTTGTTCTTGCGTTTGCTCTTCACTAATCCTTCCAGCGGAGGCTGGGTCTACCTCGCTGTCGCACCGAATAGGGCTTACCGCAGAAGTCCACAATCAGTAAAATTTAATCATTATTCGATGAAAGGTTGAAAAGTAAGTAGCTCATTTACATTTTTATTTACAAAGTGGAGGTTATAATCGAAATCAACTCCAAGGCCGCTTTATTAGCATCCCTGTTCACCTCGAAATCTTCTTTACCCGGTACTTCGACACCACCATCACTCTCGAGAGAATCGCATACTCAATGACTACTTACCATTTGGCCCTGAGTAAATGCTCCTAACCTTAGGTGAAACCTGCGCAAATTCTTCGTCCTATCGTTCTTTGCTGGCGGTTATCCACACTTTTGCACATTAATTCACATTTAGCCCATACCGTAAAATGGTGTATTTCATAACCCGTATAAATAACTGTTAATAGCAATTACTTCTATTCTCTCCAAAGACATGGAGACAACAATCAATAAAAATCTTATGGAGTGTCTTAAATCCAGCCAAATCCTGCAGTCTCAATAGGATATAAATACTCATAGCAATTATCTCTTCTTCTTTATTCTCCCATTTGGTATAATATGGCCCGCCTTGGCTTAGGCGTTCGACTATCATACCAGAGGTCCGTGGTTCGAGTTCCCGGCCCCAATTCCCATAGTCACCTCACTTTTTTTGTCATATTAAGTACCCACTATTTCTCTTACTATTATAGATGTATGTGAAAACCGAAAGCGTCATGGTACCAGGGCGTTTTTTTTTTTCGAATTGAACGCTTATTTACTTATTCCTCTTTAATCCCTCAAGGGATATAGAGCGGAAACAGTTGCCCTCCAGTGGACTCTGTCTAGTGCGACAGCTCTCAGCTCCGACCAGGATACTCCAGTTGTTGCGATCTCTGCTACGGGTTCTCCTCCACGATGTTCTAGGTCTTCCGACTCGACGGGATCTTTGCGGATTCCAGTCAAGGGTTTGGCTAGAGTCTCGTTTTCGCGTCGCAAGGTGTGGCCAATCAAATTTCATTTCCTTCTCCTGATTTGGTCGTCTATCTTTTCTTGTCCGGCATGGTACCATAGCTCTTTATTAGGAATTCGGATTTTTTAAGATACGACGTAGGCATCTGTTGATGTACACTTTCAGGTGCCCTATGATGAGTTGGGTGACTTTCCATGTTTCGCAGCCGAACAAAAGAACTGCCTTAACGTTGGAGTTGAAGAGCCCGAATTTGGTGTTAGTTGAGATCTGCGTTGATGTTCATATGCGGAACAGGCATGCATACGCGCTTCGTGCTTTATTTATTATGGAACAGACGTCTTCTTCTGCACCGCCAGTAATACTACCGAGGTAGCAGAATTTATCTACCAGTTCCACGTCACGGTAATTCAGCGCTGCCCGTTCAAGGGTGTTCACATTTATTTGCATTTCTTTGGAATTATTCAGCCTTAAGCCTGCTGGACTACTTTCTGTTGCAAAGTTGTTTAACATATTTTTGAAGTCCTGATATCTGTGGGCCAGCAGAGATCCTTAAGGCGGTCTAGCAAACCCTATTGTATGCCGCCTGTTATATTATCTAGAGAGCTAACAAGGATGTCGTTTATTACTATAAAAAATAGTAATGGCGAAAGTAGGCATCCTTGTCGTACTCCTGAACTCACCTCAAAGCTGTCGGATAATTTTCCATTTTGAAGAACTCTGCATTTGGAGCTGTTGGTTAGGGATTTTATTAATTCTATTATTTTATTACGCAGTCCAAGTTGCCGTAATGCCTGCCATATAAAGCTCTTATTCACTGAGTCGAAGGCTTTCTCATAGTCCACGAAAGCAAGGTAAAAGGGGATCGTAATTCAGTAGACTGCTCTACTATGATTCGCAAGGTATTAATAAGGTCTATGCAGGAGTGGGTATTTCTGAGTTCAGCCTGCTGTTTTCTAACCGTTCGGTGCCTCTCGTGTTCGTGATAATATAATGCAAAAGAATATTTTTTCCTCAGTAGATAATAGACAGATGCCTCTCTAATTGTCACATATTGATACCTTCCGTTCAATCCTCCGGAAAGGTACAGGTGTTCCATGCTATTTCCAGGACTGGCTGTAGCGCATCTGTAATGCGGTTTGAATCGGGTTTCAACAATTGTGGCGGAAGCATTGCAGGACTTGTGGTTATTATTTCCGTCTTGGATGGGGCCCGGGTGGTGATTCTGATTGGCTGTGCATTATTGTTTATTTCTTGAGGTTCCCTTGCAAATGAATCATTCAAGGCGGCGAAGAAGTAATCTACATCTTTGAAGTTGCTCCTCGTCACTGCACAGTAACTTTCCTTCCGCACTCTTAACAGCATGTGTTTTGAGTGCTTTATCGAGAGCTGTTTAGTGATTTGGTACAGCACCTTACTGTTGCTGTGTTTTCCGCGATTCCGATTTTTCTGCGAGCTGCCTTTTATCACACCAGATACTTCTTTTTAGCCCCCGGTGTAATTGGGAGTATTCCCGTTAAATTTGATGACGTTTGTCCAGGTCGCTTGTAGAGTTCACGTTATTTTTGAGGACCCTTCTGTGATCTATTTTTTTCCAGGTTGTACCCGAGATCCAGTGTTGCTGGTTTTTTTGGGGAGAACTGAAGCTTGTCTCCGCTGTTGTTATAATAGCACCCTTTGTAGTACTTCCCTGATCTTCAATGTTATTTCCATCAGAAACTATGCTGGCTTAAGATTTATTGTAGTCTCCCAGCAAATTCTCGCCTTTTAATGCTGCCCCGCAGAAGGTCTACATTAAACCGTCCACGATTTTTGGCATCACTTAGGACGTTTCTGATTGCGGCGATTTTGAGGCGAATAGTTGCTACTACCAAATGGTAGTCCCTTCCCAGTGTCTGCTCCCCTAAAGCTCCAGACATTTTATAAAATAGTTCTCTACTTACGGGTGATGGTTACGTGATCTATCTGGTTTCTTGTTCTACCAGCGGGTGATACCCAGGTCTCCTTGCGTATCTTCTTTGTGACAAAAGTAGGTTCAACCTATCATGGGAACTACAAAAGTCAACGAAAAGCTCACCGTTGATGTTAGCGGCCTGGCCTATGCCTTGATTTCCAATTGGGTGCTCAAGAACGGTGTTGTTGGGGCCGATTTGTGCGTTTAGGTCTCCCCTTGGTATAGAGCGAAAAACCTCATTCAGTCGCATCTATATGCATCTATATGCGACTGAATGAGGTTTTTCGCTCTTTACCAAGGGGAGACCTAAACGCACAAATCGGCCCCAACAACACCGTTCTTGACGAGCTCTATAGCTCGTCCTCTTCAGTTGGAGCGTTGCATTGAACTAGCGTAGGACTTCTTAGTCTGGTACGCAGGCGCTTGGTAATAATCCTCTCAGAAACTGGTGACCAGCTAATGAGGTTGGACCTGGCTTATTTGGCTCCTATTCAGCCAACTCACTATGACTCTTTCCACCACTTTCAAGCCCCAGCTTCTACAGTTTCTTCACATTTTTATTGTTTGGAGATATTAAAGGTCTATCGGAGCAATCAATTACAGACTCTTGGCCCTCTTTGAAAGCCTTATTACATTCATGTGCTTGTGTATTTGACATGCATGACTCATCCCCGGTCTTCTTTAACATTTCTGCAATTTGAATAGTATGTACAACTATTTCAAGCCAACTCTTTCTTGAACTATGTTTTCCATTGTAAAAATCGTGGAGTACATAAAAGTTTAGTCAACATAAACAACTGGTGTGAACACACTGAGTGACAGATGGTGCTCTAATTCTGCATGGCGCCTTGGTATAACGTTGACAGCTTACGGAATTATTTTAACAGTATCTTTTATGTGCTTTCTTTCAATTTATAAACTTCTATGTTAAAGATACCATGTTTAGTTTTTTCGTGAACAGTATTGTCAAGCTTTAAATATTTTGTATTCACAAGCACCCCCAAATTAGTATTCACATCACCTGTCAATGGCCACGAAGTTGCTTTATTTGAGTCCTGAAAGCAAATCGCCTGCAATATAATCCACGTCCAACCATATCAAATTTGGTCATATCAAAAGCCGACCAAACAAACCAAAATCAAAATCAAAACAGCGTGGTTACAAACTGATGATTTCCTCTGCCATAGAATCACGTTATTTGGCACTGAGGAATTTATAACAGTTAACCGCCAAAGGACAATAAAACTATGGCATTGCCTAAAGCCGTCCCGACAGCCCCGTCCTCCGGGCACCGCTCCCGGAATCCTGTTGTGTATTTATTCCCATTTTATGTCATGTTCTTAGGACATTGGGGACGCTAATGTCTCGACCGATATATATGGCGAACAATAAAACCCCCTTAGGCCATATAGTCGGAGGCTGTGCGCAATATATGCAGAGTCATTTGTGACTGTTCATTTGTTTTTCTGAAATCAGGGACCCGGTAACCAGTTTTCAGCTTAATTGGATGCCACAATGTGAAATAAATTGAGCGGAAAATTACTTCATATTCACCTACGGAGGCACGATAACCTGGGCGGCTCCAGCTCTGACTATATTGCGGTGCAGTTTTGTTAAGGACGACGCTCTCTCAGTCTGCTTGTAATTGACCCAACACCAACATGACTTTGGTAGAGATTAAACCCTTCTCGTAGGGGATACTTTCAGGTTTGAAGATCGATAATATCCGACCGGTATACACCTATACGAAAAAAGGATATTAATAATAAAACCAACACTTTTATTTATACAGTGATATATTTCTGCTCATCGCACATTCTTTCTCGAAATTTTTATTTAAATATGGACATTTTTCAGTTTAGTATTTACAGTAAAATTCAACTATCCTTAATAATTAATCCTTAGAGTCTAGCTGTCGATATATATTTATATAGATACTGGCCACCTCTAGGCGCACCACAACTTCGTTAGTACAATTGCAATTTTTATCCATTTTAATTACTTAAGACTGAGCTTACTATAAAATCCTGGGGAATTAAGACAATAATTTCATGAATTGCACAAGATCGATTTATTTACAGAAAATATTTATAAACATTAAAAAATTTAACGATTTGAAATGAACAAAACACGGCAATAAACAAAACTGATTTTGACTAGAAGAACAAGTTTTTTTCTTTATAAGGTTAGGAACTTATTTATGCTCTTTATTTTTGTTTATAATTCTTTTTAATATTTGGTAGTGGTATTAGAATATTTTTAAAATTTCATTTACATATTAACACAGATTTTTTTTGTTTTTAAATAATATTTTTAAAGTTGCAGCGAAGGATACCAGCAGAAATCATTTTTAAACTTAATTGTTTTTTTGTCATTGAACACATAGTAGCTGATATTAGAGCTACTTATGGCCCATGTTCAGATAATTGTGATTTTAATTTTAAATAATTGTGAGAAGAAGGAAAAATTTGTACATTAAAAAATTTAGCAGACGCTTCTAACTGTTATAATATTTTACTCCTGCTTTTCAATCCCTGTTGCCCATCCCTAATCCCCATTCCTTTGATTAAGGTGCAATGTGAACCGTGCCGATGATCAGCTTGGCCGTGGACCCAGGTTAAAAAATAGCTTAGTCATGAATGGCGCTTCCCGGATACCTGGCTTTTCCCGGTTATAGCTAATCTTACCGGGTTCGGCGGATCTTCGCCCGGCAGGACCTCTTTTTTCCGCTATTCGTGGGAGTAAATTATGGAAAAATCCAAGCAAAAAACAAAGATGGGGTCCGGTTTCCCAATTCCACCAAAAACAGGACTAAGGTACTACCTAGCCACAAACTCCACCTCTCGAAAAAAGGCCCCCAAGCGATCTGCTCCCCCTTGCGGCACCGTTGCTGCCCAGCGAACATCTGCAGGCATGGCCGCTGCGAAGGTGGTCAGGGAAGCGAATGATCTGCGGAAGGGCCAAAAACATAAAAGCTATCGTGCTCGAAGCGAGGGAGGTATTTTCCATATCCTCTTTTCTACTCAAACAAACAGCGTGATATCGTAACTTTCCCACACTCCCTCGTAACCGATCTACGTTTGGCATAAGTCTGAGGTTCACCGACTCTTAACAGACTTGTTTCATTTGCCTTTAATTTACAGACTCGCAGCGCGTCAACTGCTGCACTGAAGTTGTGTTCCCTCTAACATATTCTGGATCTTAGTTACGCATGCCTTCTCTCGCCAATATCTTTTTGCGCACGCACGCCGTATTGTTGGATATAGTCCTCTATGCGCAGGACGCTTAAGCTGGATACAAATATAATAGCTGATATAATAGAAGTACGTGCATTCAAATGCAAACTGACATGTAGTTACGTAAACGGAACGTACGCAACGCAAACGGTCTACTTCCAACGCAACTTTTCCGCATTGCGTATTCGCCATAGTCTCAATGTGTTTGGGTAAACACATAGCACACCCAACAGATACATGCACTAGTCGCTTAGATTTTTTGGTTATTTGTAAACGACTAGACGGAATCCAAGCGCGCAAGTGATTGTCAGCGAAAATTCGTCGCTGCTGGCCACACTGCCACTGCGTGATTGAGCCATCAAGAGGCGATGGATCGGTTGGAACGCTTTGGACAGTATTTTTGGAAATGCTGTACAGATAGCAGAAGTTTTATTCGCCTCCAAGTGTGTTACAAAATTAAGCCTCTGGTTGTTCATTACTCCCAGGTACCTTATCACGAGCTGTGAGTCAACGATCTGATACATATCGTGATTCTTAAGCTGGTGACATATCCAAGCGTACATGCATTGCATTCGTTGACAGATAATATAGAAGTATGTGTATTCAAATGCGAGCTGACAGAATATTCCGTGAATGGAAGGCATGCCACGCAAAGGTCGGGCTACTTTCAACTTTTTCTGCATTGCCGCATTCGAGATAGCACACACAAGCATGAGCACACAAACACATGAACACGTTACTTAGATTTTCGGGCTATGTGTGAAACCCGGCACGGAACGTAACCATGTCAGTGGAGTTCACTTAACACGAAAACGGATAGCACGAAATATTGCATAACACGCAAAAACAGTGTAGTCCCGGTCCGATAATATTCTTTTCATGCGAATTTGTTCTAATATGGCGAAACGCTCTTCGCTTAACACGAAAAAAGACCCGAGTAAAAATTTTGTATTGAATTTACTATACACCAAATGACAACTAAATCGAAACTTCAAGTTAAACCAAAATGACACCAGAGTAGGCCTTTTTAGAGAACAAAATAGTCAATCCGCATCTTCACGACGACTAATCGAGCACCAGCTTTAACACCGAAACACCACCATATGACATCCATCGTTCGCAAATTCTATACCAAAAGAGCACTAAAACAGCACCGTTCACTCCACTAAAATTTTATAATAGTCTCTGCGGCACTTATTTTGTTCATATTTTCTCCAATTTCTCTGATGATTTCTTTTCCCTATATTTTTGAAGGTTAAATTTATTTTTGTTCTCTGCTTTCTCCTAAAAATGCAGTCCTATTCTAAACTTTCTTGGAATTTTCTTACATCCGTAGCATACGAGGTAAGAAAATTCCAGCGAAGTTCAGAATAGGCCTAATGTTTTTGAAAATGGGGGATTCGCGAAACAAGTTCGTCGTAGTCACGGTCGTATAGACAGGTCTGCGAGCTCGTTGCTCAAACCTGTGACTGATACGCGTATCGCTACTGGAGCTTCTTGATTTAGACTGCAGATGGCGTATTTGTCGAAGTTCACGAAGAGCACGCGGTCGAAATTTGGTACTTCGACTACTGCGCCGTCAGTGATCCATTCAAGAACTACTTCAAAGTCGTACGATATCAATCACACTTCACTCTATGGGATGGTATATGAAGTTCGCAGACCTGTCTATACGACCGTGGTCGTAGTTAAGTTGAATAAATTTAATCTTTTTAATTTTCAAGAAAAACTTCAGCCTGTTTTTGATTTTCGGTGCGCCACGCTTTTTTTGTAATTTGTGCGAATAAGTAAAGTTCAATTTTTTTACTGTTTCTCTTTTTTACTTAGTTTTTAGATAAATCCGGGGTTCATTATGTTTATAACTGGTTATTATTATCGTATTTCAAAGGCAACGGTTAACACGAAATTCGGATACCGCGAAATCTTCATCCCGGCCCCACCATTTCGTGTTAACCGATTTCCACTGTAATTATGTGTCAGAGGAAATTCGCCGGATATCATGGAGCCTCTGAATGCAATGCATGTACGCTTGTATATGTCACCAGCTTTACAGATTCTCTGATGCAAACAGCACATAACAAAACTAGCAGAGAAGCATTGGAGATATCATAACAAATGCACCTTGGCCAAAATGAATTGGCCCTGTTACAATCTTAAGCTGGTGACATATACAAGCGTACATGCATTGCATTCAGAGGCTCCATGATGTCCGGCGAATTTCCTCTGACACATAATTACATGGTTGCGTTCCGTGCCGGGTTTCACACATAGCCCGAAAATCTAAGTAACGTGTTCATGTGTTTGTGTGCTCATGCTTGTGTGTGCTATCTCGAATGCGGCAATGCAGAAAAAGTTGAAAGTAGCCCGACCTTTGCGTGGCATGCCTTCCATTCGCGGAATATTCCGTCAGCTCGCATTTGAATACACACACTTCTATATTATCTGTCAACGAATGCAACGCATGTACGCTTGGATATGTCACCAGCTTTAGGCAGACCACTTCACTGCTGTGCTGAGCCTCGCTAGACGAGACCTCTCAGTAGGCCGGGCGCACATTGAGACGCAAGCGACACAGGCAGAGCAGCATGGTTTCTGTGTCTCATGACACGAATTCAGGCTTCACAACCCTTGTGGATGGGGCACAGAAACTGTGTGACACGTGCCTTGTAAAGACTATAAAAAAGATGGAAGAAAAATTAATCGAGTTAGTTCGAGATAGCCCGAAATAATAATCCAAATCTTAGAGTTTTAGAAATTTAGATATTGCTCCATTTTCAAACTACTTTTGTCAAACTTAGTGAACCCTTTCTAAGTACGCTTGCCGAAATCCCAGAGTTTTGGATCCCGCAACTAAGTGGGTTAAAGTGGGATTAATTTGGCATCACAATGAACCTATCCCTTTGGCCTAAGTGTTTGGGCTGTGTACCAGCAGCTCAGCTATATCTAACTCCTCGGAAAACAACGAAGACAGAAGCAGTTAGAGCTTTTTAGTTGGCGAGGAAGTTTTGTTTAGGACGTTTAGGTTTTTTGAAAATGTTAAATTTTTCCGTAAAGGATTTTCGAACTGATAGGAAATTTTGAGAAATTCCAATTTTTATACTTAAAAACTTAAAAGTGTGGCGCTCGAGACACATATAGGCTCCAAAACAGGATGGCTTTAAACGTGCACCACTTTTAAACAACACCACTCAGTTAAACAACTACGAAGCCTCAAATATATGGATTTGTGGATCAAAATGATGCGCTAAATTACTAATGGGGGATCTGATTGCACTGGAGGCGGTCTTACACCCAACCTAACCTAAAGGTACGATTTTCCAAGTGTTTTAATCCGACTTAAGTTTATAATCTTCAAAGCAATACCGATCTCCACCTTTAAAGTATTTTAACTAAATTTAACTAAGTTGCAATGCAAGAGCCGAAATCAATCCTTCGCTGCCGCTTTAAAATAATTTACACAAATTTATACACAATATTTACATCAAGGAATCTTAAAATATGAGAAAATTAGTTAACTACATTTTGACTTACTTAATATGGCCTCCACACAGAATTTCCGTTATCAGATTGACTATGGTGTCCACGATGGCCCCCCAGCGCTACTTGTCTATTAGCGCCACCATCTTCCCCGTTGCGAGCCGAGGTTCCGCAATTGCCGACCAACGTAAGGTCGCCGGTATGAGTGTTGCCGGCCCCTGACATGATGTGTTGCTGACGGGATCCCACAGTGCTAATATGGTCCATTACACTTTGAAGTTCGCCATGAACGGTTGAGTTCGGCGACGCGTGCGACGGTAAGGAGTGCGAATGAAATCCGTGCGATTGATTTGCAGCCGTATACAGTTGGGAGTACAGGAGACTGGCAGGAAGCACAGGATATAGGGAACCGTTACATCCTGCACCGCTGGAGCTGTACGAGTTCTGGCTTTGATTCACAACAATGCCTGAAAAATTTTGATTATTTGATCCACCCAAGTTGGGGGTGTTCGATGATAGTAAATCTTCCTGGACTGGAGATTCGGCCTGCGAGGAATCGCTGAGGCTTCGAGGGCCATTCTGACTCGAATGGACATTGTAATCATTGCTAGAATTGGAGTGGTACCTGGGCACTAAAATTGGATTCGTGCCATTCCCTGTTGATGATATCGAGGCCTGTGACGCCCCAGCTAGCAAGCTAGGATGAGTCATTTGTCCTGTTGTGGAACCGACTAAATTGCTTAAATGTTGATCTAGATCCGTCGCTGTAGAATCTGGTAGCACTTGAATATAAAAGAGGAAGTTAAAAATAGGTCTTCTGAAATTGTCAATTTTCTTACTGGGCACACAATCCCTGTTCGAGGATCCGGAAAAGTCCTGTGTTGCTGGCTGCTCATTGGAGGAACATGTGAATCCTAACGCGGGATTATTGAATTGCGAAGAAGATGGCGTCGTACACGATGACAGGCTACTGCTGGTCAAGTACGGTGAGTAGGCAGTTGCGGATCCATAGCCCCAATGGGTGTTAGCGGCGCTTAATCCAAATTGTGACATGTCTGCAAAGAGAAATTTTTCATGTAATCATTAAAAACAATTTCACCCAGACAGGGGGGGATAGAAAGCGTTGAAGTGTGGTGCATGTTCACGTACCCTTTTTTAAAAGTTTATTAGTAGTCGTTCGTTATAAATGCACAGGGTCTGTGTATGGGCAGCCCAAGTTCACAGCATAATATCCCGGCCGCAAAATCAATATCCGTCCATTTAATGTCCACTCGCTTACAAAAACTAATTAATAATTTTTGAATGGGCTATTAATAAAGCCTAATTATACCTCGGAATATAACAAGGCTGCTGCAAAAATTGCGGGCCTCCTGTTCGGTGCGATAAACCCCACGCCACCACCACAGCAAAAGCTTTTTGATGAGCTTTTGCCCGCGACAGGGATGCTGAGGGGTGGGGGCGTTCATTAGTTTTGAACGAATTCCACTCGCAACAAATGTTACAAAATAAAACAAACACAGACCCAGCCTGGCACCCCGAATCACCGGGCACACGAAGGGGGTGGGTGCAGGGCTGGTATGGGGCCATGTTAAAAGCGCTGGACTCGGTTTTAATCACACGAAATGAATGGTCGGATTGGCGGCGAGCCATTATAAATCAAAAGCGTAAAACCCTTTGAAAAACCGAAAACACTGGAATCAAATGAAATCAATGGACAGCGGATATTAAAACCACTCCAGCGTCCTCCGGGTCGGTGAGCATTGTTGTCACTGATGGTCCTGATGAGGACAATTGCTCCTGGTAGGGTGGCCAAAAAGGGGCTACCGAATGGCGACAATACTGATGCCGAAAATGGAGAAGAGCTAAGCGCAGGGATTTGATTTGTGGCCTAGGATTGATGGGATTTGTCCGTGTCTCTTCGTTTTAAGGTTGAAATTTTATGATAATTTGCTGTACAGGGGAATTATTTAAAAATGCCAAGATTTATGATGTTTTGCAAAGAACTGTTTGACAAGAGGTGGAGAAACAGACGGAGAAGCGAGGATCGGCAAATGTTGTAATGCATGGTTCGAGTATCTGACATGATCCTTCATTTGGCCTGCCTAGTTATCATTAGTCATCTTACACAGAACTTCTCTTGTTTCTCTGTTCTGCATTCATAGACTAACTCAGCGGTCGGCAACCTATGGCAACCTATGAAGATCTCTGATGGCCATGAAAGTGAAAATTTATTAAAATATATGGTAAGAAAGTAGATGCTGACATGAAAAGGTATGCCGACAATCCACATATGTATCAGAGTACACAGACGTAGATACTACGTAAGAAATATAGGTTACCGCAGCCGCCGGAGCACAGTTCACTCGAACGTTGATATAGAGGCCCCCATTCATATACAGGCCGCCGGCAGGCTGTGGTCTCAAGGTTTCTCGCCTTGAAGCCAAGTATAACCACATACTCACCGGTCAATCTGACAAAAATCTTTGTCTGTAGATATTCATCGTCAGTCCGGGCCTGAAGATCTGCACCCGGTTCGTGCAATTTGACAACGAAATTTTTTTTTTTTCGTTTCCTTTTCACATATGTAGTTCGAAAAAATTTGTAAATTTTCGTTTGAAAGCTCTCGAAAGGTTTTATATTATCGAGTGCTTGGTAAGCTTAGTAAAAAAAAATTATGTTACAGTAACTTGATTTCTTTATTGAAAACGATAAATTTTCTTTGTTGCTACGCGAACGCTGTATTTTCGCTTGAAAAAGTTTTTCGTTTTCAAATTCGCTTCAAACGATTATCGATATTCGAAATCTCTGCAATTTCTGCAAGTCTGAAATTTTCGTTGAGGCCATAAAGATTTTTACAATTAAATTAACAACCTGCTACGCCAAATTGTCGCCTACACCTATGTGTATGTAAGGAATCGTAACACCTGCAGTCCACGGCCTGTCAGGCAGTTGCCTCAAGTCTTCAACCCTCAGTCAGACTGAGTAATGTATGGCCTTTATCGGGCCTGCCAGTGTCCTGAATGTGGTTGGGGCCTTAAGTTGCTTAGTGAAAAGTTTTAACTGCACAAATAAAATTATCTTCATATACAATTTTTTTGTGGCACGCTTACCTCAAGAGTTAACCCTTCTAGCACAGAAGGCGCACTTTTCAGCTAAGCATGAAAATCTATATATACATACACACACATACATATATGAATATATATATGGGTGATTGTCATGAAATGGGGGTAGTGGCTGGCTGGCCGTTGTTCTTTAGCTACAACGCCTCAAACAAATTTTTTCTGGGGTGAAAATCTCCATCCAGTAATAAAACATTCTCTCCTTCATCGCCTCCCGCGGCAAGCACTCTTGAACAAAATGGCGGCCCTTCGACCACCGAAAATGTCGCCTCCGTAACCTGTCCATTTTCCGCTTTTACGTCACGGCACTACGTTTACGGAAAAACAGTGCATTATTGCCGCGCGCCTAGGGTCTCAAACGATAGCAGCAGTGTTCCGAAACTGATCACCGGTATGTATTACGCGGGCGGATACCTGCTTAGTTAGATGTCAGTGTTTACATTCTGACTGTTGTTTGTTGCAAATTTCAATAAAAACTATAAGAATAGCGCACACGCAACGACAAATTGGTTGTCAAGTGGCACTAAGTAGTGAAAACGAATCGTCACAAGTTTCTTTATGAATGTTTATCCTCGCCGGACGTTTAGACTGTGAACAATTTATAAACAAGAGAGCAACCCTCAAGAAAATTATCGAAGAAAAAAAAACTGTCGCCTCCGTAATGTGTGTTTTCGTTGTGATATGTGTTGCAAATCTCTTTTAACTCGGTTCGGTGAATTTGTTTGCATTTGTAGAGCAAGCAAATTTTCGGAAAAATTGTTTGCTCTCATTGGTCATGAAAGCGACGGATTTTTCGATGAAATGTCGCTACCGTAATTGTCGCCTCCGAAGCCATATAATTTCGGCTTTTCGATATAAACTTCTCACTGTCTATACCTCGTGTGTATTTATGTGGAAATATACAGAAAGTACTTCAAAACAATGTTGAAAACACATGAGAAAATTTTTTTTCAGCACTTTTTTTTTTGTTCACAAATTTTTGTTCAAATCTCAAAAACTCCCATTTCATGACAATCACCCATATATGTATATATATACATATATAGAGTTTCCCTTCTAACGCAGAAGGCGCACTTCCCAGCAGGGCTGAGAAATATTTACCACTGCCGTGGCTCAGCTGAGACATGCAAACATAAAAGATTAAGTACCAATAAAAATTGCATGCAAAACACATAAACAGTCATGAGACAACAAATAGACTCCTTTTAAGCAGGTCCTTGTTAGTGCTCACGCTAAAAACATTAATATTTTTATTTACATTAATGAACATGCGATTAACAGGCTCAAATCGGCCATAATTGGTGTTAGAGGAGTGATGTGTAAGAGCGGTGGTCCTCTCAGATTGTATCGGCTCTCTCTAAACGACGCACGGCGCCTTAGAAAACCTGAGTCGACACGTCCATTAAGAAGCTGGTGGACGAAAACAACATCGGCCACCTCACGACGCTTGTGGAGAGTGTTTAAGTTGAGTAACTTAAGTCGGTATTCATATGGTGGAAGAATTAAAGGGTCTTCCCAAGGAAGGTGATTCAATGCGAATCGAACGAACCTACGTTGAACCGACTCAATTTTTCCAACATGCGAAGAATAGTAAGGAGACCAAACCTGGGACGCATATTCAAGTAAAGGTCTGACAAGGGAGATGTAGAGGTGTTTGGTGATCAGGGTGCTATTAAATTCTTTGGACCACCTTTTAATAAAACCCAAGACTAAGCTGCTCTTGGTAGAAATATAGTTGATATGAGAAGCAAAGTCCAGCTTGGTGTCAAATCTAATCCCGAGATCTTTGACAAAATTAACACGGGGGACACCCTCACTAGAAAATGAGTAGTTATAAATTATAGGATCACGTCGCCTACAAAAAGTCATGACTTCGCATTTACTAATATTAAGAACCAGGTTGTTGTTAGCACACCAGGAGTAAAAGGTGTCGAGGTCGACTTGCAAAAGTTTGCAGTCCTCCATACTCTTTACGCGACGGTACAATTTGATGTCATCAGCATAAATCAGGATTCTGCAGTGTCTTAGCAAGGTAACAATATCATCAATAGAAAGAATAAAGAGGATAGGGCCAAGATGACTGCCTTGAGGGATACCGGATGACGCCTCAATGGTCGCGGATTTGGATCCACGGAAAAGGACTTGGTAGGTCCTGTCAGCTAAGTAGGACTGGAACCATAATAGAAGGGCTTCAGGGAAACCTAACTTTTTTAGTTTAAGAAGTATAATGGAGTGGGAAAGCTTGTCAAATGCCTTACTGAAATCAGTGTAAACACAATCAGTTTGGCAACCGGAAACGAAGCCTTCAACAGCGTGGGAAGTGAATTCAAGGAGATTGGTGGTAGTGGAACGAGCTGGAAGAAAACCATGTTGGTTTGTAGAAATAAGTGCACCTTAATGTGCAGTAGTTTTAATTATCTGTTTTGTGGCACGTCAATGGATATGGGTTACCGACCGCTGACCTAACTAATGAAAACGAAGTTAACCTATCTCATCGCACAAGATTGGTTCGGTCATTTATTAAAACAAAAGCATATGACAGCGATATTCTCTATTTCTTTCAGTTCTCAACTTTGATATTAAAAGTACTATTTGACCAACTCTGAGTATTCAATTCCAAAAGGATGCAAAGTAGTTCCAAATTCAAAAATGTTATTTTTTTTTTTTTTATGTAATTACAAATTATGTGGGGGTTGAATTGTAGCAAATGTGAAAGGGCGAACGCGTGTCTTCGGCGCATGAAAAGTGAAAGTACTGGCTGGGCTCCAGGCTAACGACCTGATCCTGGAAAACATCCACTGTTACGAATCCACTAAGAAGGCCTCTGACTGGATTGGTTACACGGCTAAGACTCAAGCGAAGAAATTTGGACTTTGATTTCGCTAAATGGACCATTGAGTATTCCGCGGACGGCTGTGTAGCTCGCCTCAAGAAGTTAGAAATGCAAAAGCTCACTGGAATGGCATTCCATTATCCCAATTGATTACTGTCTTTTGAGCGAGCTTTTACGCTTAACTTCAGTTTGAATCCAGTTGGGCGAGCTGAGATCTGCTTTATCCTTAGTTGATTATGTGCAAATTGTATGCGAACTGAGATTATTTTAAAGTTCAGTTCACCAATTTCGGGATATAGTCCTAATTTGCAGCTTGAGATTTGTTTCATTTTAAATTTCAATAAAGGCTCTTCATATACATTTTTAACTCCACGGGTTGAACTAACTCTCTAGTTTTTTACAAGTTGTGTATATCTCCCGTGTGACTGGTCTCATTCACAATAAAAACAACAAAATTTGGTATAGGCGCCGCATTCTTAGTTAATATTGCTGAAAATTTGAAATCAGCTAAAATTTGAACTGTGGGGCTGAAGGGTATATATTACCATTATAAAGCAAAGCAAGAATTTGAACCTACGATTTTGGGAGACCTCGAAAGTAGTAAGGCTAGAGAGTTCAGCCATCTCCGCTCCACCGCAATGTCTAAAAGCTGGAGGGTTTATATCCATGATGCGGGTTTTGTGTCCGTGTTGTTGTGAAAGCTTTTGGTGCCTGGAGGTATACAATTGGGTTTACATCTACGGTGTGGTGAGAGCCTTTGGTGGCCGTAGGCATGCAATGAGGTTTAGGTGTGTTGGGTGATTGTGAGCGGTATGCAATATGGTTTAAATGCAATATGTATTATGTTCGAACTTGTTCATCCTGATTAGGGATTGAGTGGTAGATTAATAGAAATATGCTTTTGCGAACGTTAGTAATATCATGGTCAGTATAAATCATAGCTGTTGTGAGGTTTTATGAATTTTGCAGGACCATTTTTTTCATGCCTAAAAATGTAATTTTTTCCTCAATTTCTTGGGTGAAATAATTGTTTAAACGATTTTCGTCACATCTGAAACTGTGGCATGATATTCCCTTATAATATATTACATAAAATTTACAGTTTTGCACGACTTGAAAAGATTTATTTCAAAGAGATATAAAGAATTGGTGAAGTTTCCGGAAAAATCGATATTTGAAAAAGGAAGTTTTTGGTTTTTCGAATTTTTATCGATGTTTTTCCATCGTGACACTATCATTTATTTACACCATCTAAAAGTAGAAGATTCAACGAAAAAAAACCGTCTTAAAAATTATAAAACATCGAAATTGTGTTCGACAATTTTTTTGATTGCAAATAATGCTTTTTTAAAAATTAAAGTATAAAAACAAAACTAAACAATCAATCGCTTTAAAAAAAAATTGGGGCTTTTTGAAACAAGAAAATCTACATTTTCACCAAATTTCATTAAAATCGGATCATTTTTGTGAAAGTTAAAAATGATAAATGAAAAAATCGGTTTTTGACGTTTTTCTCCATGTTTTAAGGTTATGTCAAAAAAATAGTTTCTATGAAAACTAGATTTTTTAATTATCTACAACTTTTACATTTAACGTTTTTCGATAGGAGGTCTACTACACGTTAAACCCCCCAAAACCAACATTTAGGCACCTCCGCCCCCTTTCCGGTCATCTGTTGCATTGCTCTCGATTTTTCCTTGTTTATGTAGCATTTATCCTAAATTTTTCCGCCTTCCATATCCTGCTAAGAGTTTTTCTAGTTTGTGGCTTTTCAAAAGCGCTTTTGCACTGGTCTAATATACGAATTTGGAATTATAACGGTGTCAGCTGGGATCCAGTTGTCCATAAGACGGCGTGATACACATTACGTTTAACGAAACATTAACGAAAACAAGTATAGATCTTTTCAAACGTCGTGACATTCCGCACATCTACCCCAGCAAAGCTCTTAAAAATGTTTAAAAGCTCGGACAAAGCTTCACTTAACTCCTCCTATCGAACCACTTGCTGCCATTTAATCAGTCACGACTGTGAATTGCTAAAGGGAGGTGCGTTTTTTTGGGACTTCAATGATTATTTAAAAAATTTACAAATTGTGAATGAAAAACGCCCCTTTTTATACATTTTTTTATTTTAAGGTTTTTGTATATTCCACATTTGCTACAGATATAATATGCAGCAAGTTCTACTAAAAAAATACGAAATTTGTGTTTTTCACATTGATCACCAGATTGTTGACGTTTTCCGCCAGTCGCATGCGCGCTTTCACTTGCGGAGGTTGTGCTGCTTGCGACTGCGGAGAACTATCGTTTTATGAATGAAAAAGCTCATGCATTCAATAAAATTTTTTTCAGAATTTATTTTAAATTATTTTAATTGTAAGGATGAGATATATTTCGCATAATAATAGTAAAATTATACTTATTATGATGAATCAACTGGCTTGGTTGAGCAGGGGTTTTACATGTATTTAAAAGCTCTGCTCACCACATATAAAGATAAATTAACTTTATTCATTCGGCATGCGCAGATTATTTGATACCTCCATTCAAGATAGAAATTTGAACAAAGTGAGAACGTTCTAGGAAATCATAATAAAGTAGTTGTCTGCATAAAGTACTTTGTTTAATAAATTAAACTCTTTCATATGAAAAAGTTTCCCTAGAAATTCTTGATTATTAAATTCCATAACAAAATCCTAAAACAAATATGATATTTTCTAAAAAAACGCCTCCCCGAGCCACAATTAAATTAAGCCCAACATACATACATAACTCACCAGTGCATTCCACTACAGGTGCACACTTAAAAAAATTAATTATGCTTACTTTTATAACACCAACGCGTTTCAATAATTTTATCATAGCATGTTTATAATGACATTTTGTGTCGTCAATTTATTCAGAACCACGCGGAAACATGTACCAGCGATATTTATGCTAAACATTGCGGTTATGCACAGATTTAGGTAAAAAGTGTGCAAATTCTGGCCCAACTACCATTTTGTCCACGAACAATTCCTGAATTTGAAGGCTTTTCATTTCGTCCTGTTTGCGAGCGCCGCCGGGGGAGTGTGGGGCTGGTATATTTGGGGTGGACATGGTTTACAAATGCAGACATGTAATTTGGACCCCATTTTAGGTAAAATGTTGCCCATCATAACCAAAAATTGTTGGGTGTTCATGGGGTGTTTTGCATGGGATTGCATAAAGTATGAATTTACAGGATTTGAGAAGTATGAAACGAACAGGATTATCTGATTTAATTAAACGTAATTTCAATTTTAAAAATGTATCCTGAAACTTGGCTTAGCAATAAATAGGTAGAATTTTACTAGGATTTTTATCAATGTTTTTTCAACGAATGTTAGGGTTTTGCATTTCACACAATCCGAAAAATTCGTTTGAAGGCCTCAATACAGCCATAATGAATAGAATTACACGAAGATATGATTTTCTCCTGTTTGGCGAAAAAACTTGAAGCCCAAAATAACAAGCGACGAGGTTGCATGGGAAATTCAGCGAGTAGGGTTCCTGTCGGAATATTTTGTTCAAAGTTCAAAGCACTCTTGCCATGTCTAGAAATAAGCTTAGGCGCAGTACCTTTGAACCTAGCACTTCACCCAAAGAAAAAACAAGATTAGTTCTTAGAATAAAAGAGATTCAAGATTAGAGGAGAGGGCGATAACACGTTTAACAAGATAGCGATGAACCCTAGGTTTGAACTCTTGGATGTTCGGAAACACAGACTGTGTATGGTAGTTCCACGGTCAAGTAGTTCTATTAATGAAAGAATTCTTCTTCTTTATCGTGCATGAAAAGGCGGTTGTAAGCAAAAGGAAAGAGCCAAACGGTATAATCTGGTGTTGCAGGTTTAGGATCGCTCCACACTATGATGCCGTTCACGCTCCAGTCTCATGCCACATGTAAAAATAATTGACTGGACCGAGAGTGGCATGAGACTGGACCGTTCCGTCATTTTGTAGTGACCGCCATATTAGCTTAGGGGTCGTCCATTAATTAGTGACGAGACGAGACGAAAATATAGTTCCTACTCCTAGAGACGATAATCTCGAACTGCATTGCGTTTGTTATTTTTGACCTATTATGCAAAATAAATTAAAGCTATCAAAATAATTAACAATCCCAACTTACATTTTAACCTCAAAACGGCTAATACACAACAAGCAATAATGTCTGAACGAAGACGATTACAAATATGTCATCTTTTGTTGAGACGAAAACAAGGCGATATCTTCTTGCCAGGTAGCATTTTAACAAGACCGTATCGTGTTCGCTTCGTTTCGTCTTTGGGAGTACAAATCCAAGTCGGTCGGCACGACTAAGCTTGACTCAGTCTAACTGAGAGATGATACTTCTGGTATGCGCCTGACTGGCCGTGGTATGCAGGTGAAGTCATGATTCCCTACAAATACACAGGCGAAAACGACAGCTTAGCATAGCAGGTTATTAATTCAACGAAAGCTTCAAGGCGGCTCCAGACGCCGTGATCACCCACGAACAAGCGCGAACGCGAGAATGGACGGTTTTCACCCCTAGCTCGCGCCTTGCTTTCGGTTCCCAGGGGATGCAGCGGAAATTAGTGCCGTAAATTTACGGCTCGAGAGTGAATAAAAGTTCAGATCTTCAGGCACGGACTGACGATAAATGCGATTTTTGTCAGCTTTCTTGAACTGCAAGTCTAATACAGTTGGCGGCCGGTGAGTGTATGGTGATACTTGGCCTCAAGGTGAAAAGTTTCAGACTTCGGCCTGCCGGCGACCTGTGTGTAAATTGAAGTCTTAAGATAGGGGTAAATCCTATACAAAATTTTTTACTCGATCGTTTAGCCTCCACTGGCTAGCCAAACGCGCGACTCGGCGAATGCTGCAGAGTACGAGCCAAGTAACACTGACCCGCGAAAAGGCTCTTAGAGAACTACATGAAGGCACACGCTGAATTTTAGCGTAATGAAATGCTTCTTGAGTGAGTGCTCACGTTTTGGTAGTTGTGTGGCCACTACAAGAGGAAAAACGAGTGGAATAGAGGTAGGCAAGGAATCCAAATTATGAGTTATCTCAACTTAAAAAATCTTGCTGCTATTCTACGCACAATATTTGGCGGTGTCTGTGAAAACGGTCAATGGAGAAGGAAATATAATCATGAATTGTGTGACGATCGGTGGCACATGTACAAAGGCTTGACGATAGCAAGCCTGCTAAAATAGTGATAAATCGAATCCCTGATGGAAAGCGAAATTAAGGTCGGCCAAAGAAGCGATACATGGACTCCGTTGAGGAAGATTTATTAAAGTTAGGCGTATGTAATTGGAGGGCTTTATCCAGGAACCGAACGGCATAGAGATAAATGCTGGAGGAAGCCGTGGCCAGTAATAGGCTGTAGTGCTACAGCTGGTGATGATTGGTGAAGCTTCCAAATTCTTAGTTACCTCGCCATTTACAAAATCTTGAAAGTGCCCATCTCAACGCTCCAAAATGTCTTTAAGATCGTCGATCAGTTTCCCTTCTTAGTTCTTGCAGTATGTGCGACGTGAAATGAGTTGCGTCCGCCGATCTCTGTACAGCTCTAGTCCACAAACGAAATTGTTCTGCCAAGCTTCCATTTTTGGTCTGTGAATTCTCTTTTCTTCTTTTCCGAGCTCTATGCATTTCTCTTCGCGTGCCAGTGTTCTGCTGCATTGCTCGATACGCAAAATTCCAACATTTTTACGTTCAATTCCTGCATTCATTATAGAACCAGTCATTCCGATCTCTACAACTACTTCTGCCCAGAATGGAATCAGTATCGTTCATATCAAGAGACATCGACCGTGCCCCGGACACGCTCCGTGCCAGACAAAATACTATTCTTCTATACAGTGTGCATGAACGTATTGTGATGATTTATTGCGCCAACTGTTGGAAGTTGAGTGAACCTTTATTTGCATCGATTTGGTTGGACTATTTGTAACGATTTATGTACTAAACTAAAATTGGACTAGAATTGGAACGGACAGTAATTGAAGCCAAAGCTTATCAAAATTTCTGGAAGGAAAGAATATTCCACCACGGTCTAGAAAATGGTCGAAAGTTCTGCAAGCTAGATAAAGGGGAAGCTTGCATGTATAAATATGGTGGCAGCGGCATTTGCAAGTCAGGTTAATTTGAAAAGTGATGAAAGTGTTCCAAACTAATAAAAGTGACGAGTGAAGCGAATAAAGCGAAAAGTGATGATTGAAAAGTGAATTTAAAAGCGATAAATAGAATTTAATAGTGTGAGATATTAAAAGGTGTATTCGTTAATTAATCCTACGAATCCATTAAGCAATAAAAACGTAACAGCATTCACATCTACCGTGACAAGACCGCGCAGACGTGGACTGACACGGGCCACACCCGACCAGTATTCACGGAAAAAATATTTTGTCTGCACGTTTCATGTCTGTACGTGTCTGTGGATGTCTGCCGAAAAGTTTGAATAGAGCACACCGTACAGACATGTTTTCTTGGATACCTTCCACTGAGAAGTGTTTGAACATTTTCAACAAAAATATGTAGTATCTGTTGCCGTATACGGCACGCTAGATGTGAATAAACAGCGTCTGTCGGTTTATGGCACGCTCTATGTCTGTAGATATAAACGGACCTTAAGGCATGTCCAACTCTCTTCGACGCCCGCCATCTCGTGTTTGTGCGATTCTTGTCTGCTTTGAGTGACTCTTTTTCTTATTTGATGGTTGTCATTTTTGATCGATTTAAGACTTTTCCAACTAATTAAAAGTAGTTCCTTGCTTATACTATTGAAATATCATGTTTTTGGCCAATATGCTAAGCTCATACCTTGTTTTCACATCTAACAACTAGTTTCTATGCTATATTAGAAGTTTACAAAAAAAGGCCAAACAAAATTAATTAATTTATTAAATAATTGCCATCGTTTAACTGATTGCGATCAAGTATTTAGGACTCCTCATCAGAAGCCATAAATAATTGGCTCTATAGACAACGTTTAAATATTTAAATTATGTAATCTTGTGTCCTTCCGATATCTGGTAGTATATATCAATATTTTTATCGTGCCTGCTAGTAAGCCCAAGTATGGCTAGGAAATGAACTGCGCCTGGGAAATTTGGAATTGGAATTGAGCTAAACTTTACTCCTGCCTGATCCTAAAGCTAACAGACGGCTTCAATGACAAAACGTCCTGTAACTGCTCTAATCTCTATTTTTAGGTCAAATGTAAAGTTTGAGTGATTTTATTCCATCCCTAGAAAAGCAAGAAAAAACAGCCCAAATGAAAAGGCTTACTTCTGTCTACGGTCAAATTTTCAGTAAAATCTTACTACATTAAAACATTGTAATTAAGTAATCGCTTTTCTTCATAAATTAAATAATAGATTAAAAATAAGTTAGAGTAAAATAAAATAGAATACTTACTTTGACAATTCCCAATAGGCGGCATTCTGAATCCTGACAGTGGATCCGCCGAAAAATGAAATGGTCGTTGCCCAAAGGCGAAGTGAAACTGCTGCTGTTGCCCTAAAAGAGACAGCACTGAGCCTAAGTTCAAATTTCTGTTCTCGAATAATATTTTCTTTGCAAACAAATTAAAAACGCATCACACAACAACATATAATCACACAAGCACACTTAAAACCATCCCCTAGCCGGTCTTATTGCCAAGGCAATGCAATTCCGTATGCAGAAATATTCGAAATAAATTAACAAAGTGGTGGCAATGGCTTCGGTATAATTTAAAGAGGGTCTCCCGGCGCCCAAGTGTAATTCCGGGGGTATTTTATACACGGTGGCACACCTTCATATTTGCTTATTTTCTTGAGCTGCTTTATTTTCTAGAAACATTCGTCTTCCATGGTTACAAGCTGTTCATGGGTGGCTACTGGAACGGAGCAACCGAACTCCTGGCCCTAAAAGATTGCCTCAACGATTTATGAGCTGAGCGCAATTTTTGGGTTTTGCGGAATGGCTTAACTATGTTTTGTATAATTAAGAAGATTAATGTCTTGCTTTATTGCTTTGAAGGAAACCCCTATAACGAATCTATTCATTTTATGCAATTTGGAAATTTCAAAGGTGTTTTATGATATCACATTAAGATATTAAAATATTAAGACAGGAATTGCGGTAACTTCTCAGTTCTATCTGACGGTCATAAATGGGTAGGAATAATTTTTGTTAAATTTTTATTATGTGAAAGCAAATTCAGATTGTTAAAGTTGTACAAAAAATACAGTGGTTTTCGTTATTTTCGAACAGAATTGATTCATTTTAGTGAAGGTTCAAATAGTACCAAAGGTAACGCGCAAAGGTGCCACCTTTGCGCTGCCGAGTACCTATAGATCTACAAGAAAACAAGAAGGCAGAGGATCAAACCACAGCTTAACTACCAAATTCGATTCTTACCTTCTCGAAGGTGTTGTTTCTGAACGAATTATTCGGTGAACGAAAATTCAGAGAACAGAGAACATCTTTGGAGCGGCCTTCTAGGCTGGAGATTGGGCTTTAGATTTGCAATCTAATCCGATAAAAATTAATTGTTACGATTCTTAGATCGGTTAATGCAGCAACGGCTTCGACAAACATTCATAAACCTCTGGTTGGGATCATGAAACACACGATCACTACTAATAACAGATACTTGTCAAGAGATTACTGGGGGCAACGACACCTCATCGTTAGTACTTACTTAGTGCAAGAGGATATAACTGGGTTAAAATACCCGGAACCAGCCCTCCTAGTAAAGGGGTTGGACATTGGAGTAACTTCTGGACCCCGTAAAAATACGTCAGTGAAGAAGCAAAGCCGCGGAACGGACATGAGGTGGAAACAATTTTCGAGGTATGTACTGTTTCAGTTAAATCACTACTAGACGAAGTGGTATTTGGCCAATCGCCAAACTTTCGACTATAGCCCAAAAGAGGCGTAATATCACATGATCTAGGTGGCCAATTCCTCGGTCGAAAGTGAGAAATGCTCAAAAGCTCACCAAATTGTTCTCCGCTTTGTTGGAAATCGAAATAAAGTGCTTCAATTTCAGGCTGCTGGACCATTATTCCTTATTCCAATTGACAACTCTCTTTTGAATGAGCTTTTACGTTCAACTTCAATTTCATCTTCTGTTGGGCGAAATCAGGCTTGATTTTTCCTGACTTCAATATGTGAAAATGTATGGGAATTGAGGCTAAACTCAAGTTCAGTACACCAGATTACTCGAAGTTGCACAGTTCGACTGGAGAAGCCGGGGTATAAGAAGAATTAGGAGCAACAATAACTCGCCATACCTATCGCCAATTTGTAGCCAAATCTGGGGCGTTAAATTGAGGTTAATATTTTGGCTATAAACGATTATCCTAAGGCCTACGATCACGTCTGCAACCATTGCAGGATGAGTCAAGACCAAACCAAAGGGTGCTGTCATTGAGCTGGCCAAGATGCGAAGGCTAGTCTATCTTGATATTATAGGAGCAAAAATTACCTGTCCAAGCGGCAAAATATACACTGCCTACTGGCACTGTTTTTCATGTAGGGGTACTAGCCAACCAGGACTTGTACAGTAAAGCTGGCCTGTTTCACGAAATCTTCATGTAGATTAGCCGGGTTCTAAGCTGTCAAGACTCTTTTTTTAAATTTCAAGAGGAAGGAGCCAAAAAGAATAACAGAACTCCTGACGATCCACTGTTTGCTCAATTTTCATCTAAGTAGAATAGGGCTGGCAGTTGATTATAGCTGTAAATTCTGCGGAAGAGGTTTCAAAACTGAGGAGCACATGTGTGACAGTGAGGCTACAATGAGGAAACTATATATCTACGTTTGGGATAAGTCTGAGGGTCCACTGGCTCTTAACAGACTTGCCTTGGCATTAACCCTTTGCCACATGAATTTTTTTTTTAACTTGAAAAAAAGTATATCTTTATATTACATTAGTCTAAAATAGAGAAAAATAAGAAAACAATTTTTTTTATAAAATTGTGTAGAAAACACAGTTCTTTTTTTGCAAGTTACTTTGAAGTTACATTATGCGCCTACAGTAAACTATTTTTAACAAAAAGCGCTATACTGCTAAAAAAAATTATGTTACTTGTGAGTTACACGATGCGTCAAAGGGTTAAAAACTCACAATGCGTTATCCGCCGCCGCACTGACTTTGTCTCCCCATATTCGGGATCATACAGACGCATGCCTTCTTTCGGCTATATCACGATTACCCCGCTGACTTATCCATATTTTCAAACAGATTTTAATATGAACTTGATAAAAGACGCTGAAATAACTTTTCTGCATCATTTTCGTGTAACGATTGTAATGCCTATGTAGCAGGTCGGGCCGCCCGAACGAAAATATATGCTTGTGGTAGTGCAATGAACGGTGAAGGAAGAAAATGTTTGGGTACACAAATGATGGAAAATGATAGAAGAAAGGCTGTCTTCTCTATGACCCCTTGCCTATAAAACCGATTTTTGTTTTTATAAGATGGATAAGTCTGCGAAGGGCCTATGGGCCCGCTATCACGCACGCCGCATTGTGGATATGATCCTGTATGCGCAGCATACTTGAAGGACGCTTAAGCTGTAGACAGCAGAGCCGGCGCTTGGGTTTTTTGCGCCCGGTACATTATGCCATATTGCACCACATTAGCTTCTCAAAATTGCGTCTCAGTTGAATTGCGCCCAGTGTAAGTGCACCATTTGCACATATGAAACCGGCGAATATTTCACCAAGCCGCAATTTCTTGAATGGAATAAAAGTATCTATAATACATTTCAATCCTTCTTCTGTCACGATCTTGTCAACCCAATCTAGGTTCAGCGTCGTTTCCATTTGATTTCGAATAATCGCAAGACGTACCCGAGAAGCAGCTTCATGAAGATTAAACTTTCATCATGATTTGACTAGTTTCCTCTAGCTTCTTTGCCATCCTTCGAATTACTTCATGAACTTTGATACTTTCCGATATTTACTGTATGTTCGAGAAGAATTTCCTCGACCACAACACTATTCGTCTTCTTTTTTTCTGGATTTATAGTTCCTAAGGCAGATGATTTATACCCTTCATTTTCTAATTTACGACCCTTCCAATCTCCGTCCTCCATTTTTCCAATTCCATGCACTACCAGAGTGAAAGATCGTAGTCCTTTACTGCCGTGAGTGGCAGGGCCGGTGCTTGGTTTTATTTAGCGCCCGGTGCAGTATACCATATTGCGTCCCACCAGCTGTTCATTTCTTGGTCGCAATGAAGGACAATGGACAAAGGCATAAACACTTAAATATTTATTTTGGGTTTCCCTATTAGATATCCAATGTAAATTCTCCAGTAAAACTATATCGTGTAACTTCTTGCGCCCGTGGGGTTCATATGAGTTTTTCTCAATTCTAATTCCTGAAATTGCGCCCGGTTCAAGTGCACCATTTGCACTTATGAAAACGCCGCCCTTGGGAGACAGATCCATGCGTAACATGGTGCGAGCGGTGATTGATATAATAGAAGTGAGTATATTCAAATGCAAACTGACATACGTATACGTAAAGACATTACGTTATCAGAACGCACGCAACGCAAATGTTGGTCTACTTCCAACTATTCCTCATTTCCGCTTTTACCATAGTATTAAATAACCAAACATAATCACACACAGCAGACAGACACACTCGACCCTTAAAGAGCGCTTACACGGAGAGCGATCTGGAGCAATTCAAGCAATATACGGCAACGGAAACAAGCATCAATTTGAAAAAATGTTACAATATTGAGCAATATGGAACAACTGAAATTGCTCCAAAACCCTCTATTAATTGCTCCTGATTGCTCCGTTCGTGCGCACCTTTAGATTTTTTGGTTATTTGTAAAAGACTAGACGGAACCCAAGCACGCAACTGTCTGTCAGCGAAAATTCGCCGCATACACCGCAGGAACTGTACGCACGCACGTATCTGATTCTAGCGGCTCTCCATTTTCTGCTGTCAGCCTGCCCATACTGGCACTGCGTAAAGCTAGACTAAGCTAACCACCCTCGCCAACAGGAGGCGACGGTTTGGGTGCGCACGTTGAGCAGCATTCTGGGAAATGCTGCACAAATAGCGGGTGCTTTATCTGCCTTGGAGGGCATTGCGTGAGTTTTTAAATTAAGCCTGTGGTCGATCATTATTCCCAGGTATCTTAAGGTAAGCTGCGAGTGAACGATTTGTTCCCATACCTTTTTTCTTACGGATAGTTGTTTTCCCAGGTTGCTGATCATCCAAGCCAGATATCCAAGGCAGATAACTTCATTCGCACATAACTCGACCTCATCGATATATTGTGATCCATCGGAGAGGTCCTAGGACGACATCTGTTGTTCGACATCTGTTCTTCTGTTGACGACATTCTGTTGTTAGAGTCGAAAAATAATGAAATAAAAAACTTGTCTTTTTTGCCGCAAAAAAACTTGTCTTTTTGGGGTGGAGTTTTTTGTACATAAAATTGAAAAACTCCAATTTTAACTTATAGTGCATGATAGTCCAACTCTTAACGAAGAAAAAGAGCTTCGAAAAAATGTCCTGCGAGGTCGAGGAGCTGTAGACGAAGGATTTTACGAAAACGCTTTTTTTTACATAAATCGAAATTTCACCCATATTTTGCAAAATTTCGAGCCAAAAAAAATAATGAGTTTTCAGATTGCCAAAAGCAACATTTTTACCAAGTAAAAAGTTTCTAGGTCGCATCAATAAAAAGAAAAAAATAAAAGAAAAAGAAGCGATTTTTAGCGGTTTTTAGCATTTTCTCCATGTATAAGACACTAACCAATATTTTGTACCACATCAATTGAAAGATAATTTTAATACCTATAACTTTATAATTTAACTTTTTCGGATCCGAGCTCAACTTTTTGTTTTATTGGCGAAAAACCGGTTTTTTGACTTTTGCGAGATTTTTAGGTTAAGTTCGCCAATGCAGTTCCGTAAAAAAAAACGCTATCATTCTTCAAATTAAGTGTTCTACACGCCCATATTTTTTTTTCCTGCCTTCAATTGTCTGGAAATTAACATGGTGATTCCGTAGATTGATTGGACTAATAACAGTTTCGGAGAAGGGGTGTGTTTGTCTGACTATCCACCCGGACTATCCAAAACCAACTCACCTGCAAAACAACTGGAAGCTACTATTGGCTTATGGGTGCAGCGAGGCGCAACGAGCTCCAGTTAGTGATAGTATATACATAGTTCAATGAAGAATACAATATTTCTTTATATTTACCCCCAAAAATTGCTTCCTTATTGCCTAAATTAATTAAAAATTGTTTCCCCATCAAAGAATGCAACAAAAAACCTCCTCAAAAATTGTTGTTAATCCTTCCAGAATAATCCCTGTATTAATTAAGCCGGCAATTCATTAGTTATTCGAAACATGTAATCGGACATTGATGCATCCTTAATTCTCCTCAATTAAGTACGGAATTCGGTGTCTGCTTGAAGTGCATTGTGGCCCTGGGAAAATAGCACTTGAACATCCCAATCCGAAGACAGGAAAGGATCAAGCTGACTTACAACCAGCACAGGGATGGAAATTTGCAGATTTGTTAATTAGGGAAGAACATTTACCAATTCAGAGCACATGCACACAATTTATAACGGACGCCAATAATCTTATTAACACCTAAAGACTTACTTGTCTTGGATCTAGGCTCCCGGGGTCCGTCTACGGTAACCTTAATCGCTTTGTTGTAGGACGCAACCTGAGGCGGCGATGTTGATATTGTGATTGTCAAGGTGAAACTTTTACCTGGAAAAAGATAATAGCACAGAATTAATATGGTATTTCGGTGTTAGCAAATAAATAACGGGAATATGTGTACTCGTGTATATTCGGAGGCAGAAACATGATTCGGGATAATTAAAAGCACTCCATAAAAACTGCTGATTTAGCACTTGTCCCTGGCGAAACCAAATATCCCCTTCAAATGCCGCTGAACACGGAAACACTTCTCCCACGTCCGCATTTAACTGGCACAAGTCTTTTTTGCCACCTACAACAGCGTTTAGCACGCAAAATCCCAAAATTTACTGTCAACTGTTTTCATTGAAAGCTCGTGGTGTCATCTCCAGCCCACATTTAGCCTCTCTAATGACAACAGCGCTCAGTTTTCGATATCGAGCGCCGCGGCTCTGGGCTCCGCGGGGCCGGGGCTGCAGCCCCATTCGAGCTAACCCCGGATAGGGTATCAATTGCATGCCAAACCCAAATCGGTTTCAGTTTTATTGCGCGAAAGCAAACACCCGACCAAAGCCCGGCTATAAACAATCACCGCAGCCCTGCAAGCATCACAACACGGCGGAATCGTCAACTCCTGGGGCAATTAGCTCGCAATCTAGAAATAATAAAAAACCAATTACTTAGCCGTCACGCAAGGATATGCTAGAGGCTGACGTTTACTGGCAGCTCGACTGACACTCAGCTACAGTTATCGATTGGAATCACGGCAGGTGCGTTATTGGTACCTGTGCAATAATTTCCAATGGATTAGGGCCAGGAAGTATTTTTAAGACTCGAGACTTCTTAAGAAATATCTGAAATAATGAAAAGGGTAGAGGGTTTGTGTGGTAATCTTTTCAAATTAAAAATGAGAAGGGTTGAATCAAAACAAGTCAATTAAGTTGAGGCTGTGGTAGGGCTGCTTGTCACTAGGACATTATTTCGGAAGGGCTGCACGTTTGCATATCAGAAAAGCACGCGCTCCTTCCTTGTCAGATCACAAAATCTTTCTATTTTATTAACTTCTCAGTTTATAGGGAAGTTTTTGTAACTGGTCCGAGAACCAAAATCGTAATTTTCAACACTATCAAATTCGGCATTTTAGACATAACTTTGGGAAGAGCTACGTGGTGTGTATGTGCGTACGTTGTCATTTTCCTGCGGGGAAAATGCGGGGAGTCCAACAAAAATTTAGATTCCAAGTGAATTTGAACGTGGCAAAAGTCGCGATACAACTGAATTTCGAAAATATAAGAACATAATTGCGAAACTTAAAAATTCTCATGTTCTGCAATATTTTATGCCCAAGTCAAAATACGACTCGCCGCCTGCAACAGGCACGTGCAGCCTGAGTAAAAATTCTCCTTTCCAAATGCAGCCCCCTACAGGTACGAACCATTAAAATGCGCAAGGAATAGTCCAAACTAAACACGGTTCACACTTTTTCTAGATTAAAGCATAACTGAACCTTTAAGACATTGTATAGGATGAACAAAATAGGTAATTATCTTGGTGGCCATAAAGGTTACCATTGGGCACTGTCGAGAATTCACCATGGTAGCTACCGGTCGAACCAGAAGTTAATCTACCATTGATTATTTACCGCCTTACTCTGTGATGAGACTCTGGTTTCCTTACCGGTGAATATTCAAACATGGTGAGTTGTAACTTATGGTAAGAAATCAATTTTCGAACACGGTAGATTAACTTATGGTTCAGCCAGTAGCTACAATGGTGAGATCTCCAAAGTGCCCATCAGCATAGGGCCTATTCGTAAACGTCAAAGCAACAGAGCAACTTAGCAACAACGCATCGGCAACAAAGCAGCGCAAAATTCTTTTCGCATACGTATGCGGTACATCAGTCTGTTCCTAAACGCAAAGTTTTTAATAAGAGTGAAAAGGAAAAAAAAAATAAAAAAATAAACAACTAAAGCCAACATTTGTACTTAGTAAGAAAAACTTCCATCCACTACTCAAAAGCATACATTCGAAAATAGCTGCGCTGTTGCTTTGACTGTTGCGCAACAAAATTGAATCTTGTACGTTTCCGAACGAATGACTTTGCATCATCTGCTTTTACGAACTCGTTGCATCATTGCAAAGCATACGTATGCGTTTACGAAAAGGCCCATACTCAATAGATAGGTTCATGTTCGATTGTGTAGGTTAAGCAGCATGGGACATGGTTAGTACTCAGTTAGGGCACCGCATCGTATAATGACACTGCCCTGTGGAATGGTCGAATACAAATACATTCACATGCGGAACAGAGGGGTCCTTAAGTCTGGCGGGTGCATTTTTAGATTGGCATGGCTGTAGCAGGAGCGTGCATACCGGTGTGCCAGGGGCATTTGTTCGCTAGGCGTGCTAAGTGTGGCTAAACTAAAATTTGCCAAATGATTTTGAAAGAGAACAGATTAGAGATTAGCTTTTCTCTTTAAGTTATCGTAAACCATCTTTTTTTTCTTCTTTAAAGGCTCTACAACCGGGGTCCGGTTCTGGCCTCTCGCGACAAAAGTGTCCTTCACTGTAAAAGCAGTGCAACTCCACACTTCAAAACACTAGAGATTTAGAGTCACAGTCCGTTTTAGAGCCACACTCTACATCCCTGCTACAAAACCAAAGCAGCTCCAGAAGTGCGCTATAATTGCACTTGTAGTGCACTTCTGGGGCCACTCCACCACCACAGAGAAAGATATGACAAAATGCGACTCCAAAGCAACCTCCAATACTCTAAAATACGGAGCACACCACTTCTACATTGAACGACACAAATGTTGCTCGTTCTGAAATAGTTATTTTTTCCGGGTGATGTTATTAGCCTCACGCCAATCTTACTTGGTAGGGACTAGCCCATATTAGCCTATCCTTTTTCATAGTATAGTTACCAGTTGCCACCGCTAGGAGGTTATTATCGCACTTCCATCAGTGTTAAATTTGCCGTTTAAAATTTTTCTTTCAATTTTTTTAATTTTAATATTACAATAATACCAACAAAGGCAGAAGATAACCAAATTACAAATATCTCAGAAAACGATCCGCCAAAGGCTACAATAGAAGAAGTTGCAATGCCGTAGGGCCGGCGCTGCCTAGGGTAGAGCGAGTGGAGCGGTCGCTCTAGGCGCCAGGTGCTAAGGGGCGCCAAAATGAATGCGAAAAACAATTTCGAGCAAAAAATAAAATTTTGATGGCACTTTTTGAGGACGTTGTATGTAGCTAGCCAAGTCTATGTACTCATCAATATGACTCGAACAAACACGGCACAAGCAGAGAGCACTGACTCCAAGACCGATAGTAGATGGCCTTAGGCCACATCCTGCTCGATATCCATGAAGCAGACTGAATACGGCAGATCTAAACTCGATAAAAACCTCAATCCTAATGTGTAAATATTCGTGCTGAAGTTATGAATGGTACTGCGTGAAGGTAATACTAACGATGGACTGCGGATACCAGGCGAACTTCGGTTTGAATTAGCCTTCCATTGGTGATACGGTTTCTCGCTGAGCTCGTGGTATCAATATAAAATTACCTTCAGAAAACTTTTGAAGATGGAGCAATTCTTAACGCTCCACGCATTTCTGGGGCTCCCACAGCTCCCAAAAGAACGACCTACAAAGCCAGCTAGATATTTTTGGATCCATGCTTCTAGGTGTCGAATGTGGTCCCAGTGAAGGAAAGTTTTCGGGATTCTTCTTCGGGGAGGGCAGTCTGAGCCCGTTAACCCAGGGAAGGAGTAGGTTGAGATCACTCCTTCATTGGGAGATCTCCTTAGATCTCCTGCGGAAATAAGGGAACCTAATCGGAGAGGCGACTCGAAGAAACGACCGCTTTCAAAAGACGGCTGGTGTAACCCAAAAACGATTTATGAGATATCTGGAAGCTGGCTACTACCGTGTAGGGCTGGTAGGATTTGCGTGGCCGCAGAGGAAGAAAGGGATACCGATTTTCTTAATAAGAAGAGGGTTAGATACCTGGATGTTCTCTAGGGCATAATAACATAAAGAGCATAAAGGGCATCCAAGGGCGAAGGCTTTGGCCATACGGTTTGAAAAGCCTTCAGAAAAGTCGACCTTCTGCCAAATAGCGGAATGTGTCAGAATTCGGCATGCTTGCGACTAACAATCCGGAGACTCTTCTGACCACGAAACAACTAGTTACCGTGCAAGGCAGTCTTCTGGAAGCGGTAGCCGAATTGGCCTAAGGCTCAAAACAGCCCAGGTCAGTAGGGTTCGGTGCGCCCTCTATGATGGGCCGCCGTAGGCCTCGGAAGGAGCAGGCCTGGTTGCTGTAGACCGGAACAAGCTGCCGCGCAGCCTTTTTGCACTTTCCGGCAGCAACAGAAGACCTCACTGGCATTATGTTGAAAGTATAGGGGTCCAAAAGAAGACCCTAAGGGTGTAGGAGTGGAGAATACTCCACAAAGTGCACCGAATAAAGCTCACAGATATCACGTTGTCAGGATGGTGAACACTGCAATTTTGGACTGATGCCAGGAGAAGCCTCTTTTAACGAGAAGGTGTCTCTCTCCACCACCAGCTAGTGGGGCAAGCCCTAATGCCTAACCGTGCAATACAAACAACCACATATCCTCCAAAGAAGGTGGTGCTAGGTTTCTGCTTGAAACAGCTAAGGAAGTACACCGTTAAATATTCTGGAGCAAATAATGAGGTTGGTAGATGTGTGAAGAATAGCGGCAGTGACGCCGAAGGCCTTCTACCATAAGCTTAAGCAGTACTAAGCTTATAAAAGCAGCATTAGCGTGAGATTTTTGTGATGTACTTGCACCGGGTGCAATTACAGAAATGAAGATTTTAAGAAAACAATTTAAAACTTGAGAAAGTGCTCCCGTGCCTTCATTTTCATATATTAAAAGAACTTCACAGAGTTTTTGTGTCTTTTTCGAATACCCTCCACTGCTATAAAAAAAGCTACTAGCTGATGGGGGCGCAATATGGTACACTGCACCGGGCGCAAAAAAATTCAAGCGCCGGCCCTGGTGTCACCTATGTATGTTAGACAATGCTATGATGGGTGTGGAAAACTAAAAGGTAGAGTTGGGGAAAAAGTGGCATTCTTCTATAAATCATCAAGGTCCACATATTTTTACTGCCAGAGGTAATAAGCACCAGAATTTTAGCCTGAAGAGTGTTCCATTTAGAATGAAATCTGAATACCAATATTAAAAAAAATTAAAATTATTTTATTGTTATTTATCGAACTTTTCACTCTTCAACATCAGATAATATATCATGGCAAAAAAAAAAAAACTCTTCATTTCCCTGAAACAATACAGAAACTGGAAATGACAATTTCAGCAGCACCACAACGACAACTGTCGACCATTTATCAACGATTGGGTTAAATGCTGGGCAGAGATTTAAAAACCAATACTGGGAAATTTTTAATCAAAAGTCAAAATCGATTAAAGCCTCCCCCATGTGGGGAGCACAATTAGTAACCACGAGATGAAAATAAAAAGAGGAAACAGCCCTGAATTGCTGGCAACTCAATTCATCATCATCAACAATTCAACAGTGACCGGGCCGGGGACCCCATCCACCTTTTCCACCAGAGAAGCATATAAAGCCCTCTGTCCATTGCCTTTCATGTGTGCCTACAATTCTCTCATCAAGGTTAATTGAATAGGCCTTTCAGTCTTCTCTTGGGGGACTGCGAGCCCCATTCATCTTCCATCCTGGCGTGGATGATAGAATATATGGATGGGGACCAAGGGAGCCTCGTTCGTTGTGCTTCCACTCCAGCTCGAAAGAACGGCTTACAGGGGACGTGTATACGCTGCACCCTGCAGTAATAATCAGAATAATGGCCGATGGCCGATCAATTCACCACTCAATATACCAATAATGTCTGGACAGAGTAATCCACAATTTGAATGACCTCAGTTCTTCCTGTTCCTCAATCCTCATATTTAGGCAGCAAATGGGCCAGGTACGTCTGTAATGACTTGTCGCCGGCAGGATACGGGTTTGCGGAAAAATTAATGACTGCTGCGTGAATCCTGACCGGACATGAATTAATTTGACCCGGCTTTTGCTGCCGGCGGATGAGGGCTTATACAGAAAAATATCTCTCCGAACAGGTGTCGTGATTTATGTGCTGAATGCCGATTTTAAATCAAACATTTAAAAATTCATCGCATGACAGAAAGCATTTAAAATTCGCACAAACTTTGCAGTTCAGATTGCGCTGCAGTAAGTGCATGTGCAGGAGTGCAGGAGACTAGGACAAGCGAAATGGCATCCACTTGAGTAAATAGATTGAAATTTTGTGTTCCACGAAAACACACAAATAAAGTAGACAGCAACTGCATAAATGTAAAACCCTCATTTCAGGATTGCATTACGCTAACAACACAGCGAACAACCAGAGCTCTCAGGATGGTGGAACGATGACGCCCCATCTTCAGGGCTGCGATTTTAGTTTACCTATACAGCAGCGAATTCCGCCGCCATCGGAATACCTCGGAGTACCTGTCGATGCTGCTGGATGCCCACCCCCCGGAGCCCCGGCCACGACTTTAGACATAATTTCAAATGCATTCCTGCTGCGCTCGAATCAAACTAATTCCGAAAACTGACGCAACAAGAGCACTCCGAGGGAATTTAACGCAATTACGAAATGGTCCGGATTTGGACACGGATGCAAATCGCATTTGCCAACTGCAAACAATTTCCAATATACGCCTTTTGTCGGTGTGTTAGAGTTCGTTAAATTTCTGGCAGTTTGACGGGGCGCGATTGGTCCCCGCTTAGCCGGAAATTTACGGGAAATCGTGCGGCGCATACAGGATTAAAGCTGCATGGAAAATAATTGGTTGCTATCAAGTTCACTTTTTGTCAGAAACGTGTAAAATAATCGAGAACTTTTTCTGGATTATGTAAAACGTTTGGGGCTCTAATTAGTGGAATAATTGAAATGGAACGCAGTTTCAATACAGACAATTTCATTGATTTTATGCAATCAACACAAAACACAAATTGGTATTGTTAGGAAGACGACTAATACCTTTCGGCAAAAAAATGACAATACGACAGTATTTTTTGTAACGAAAAATTCAATAAATATTAAAATAACAGGTTATTAAAATCCCGAGTTTTATAAACGTCGCCCTTTGGGGACGTCGTCAACGTTTTGTGGATACAAAGAAAAAATAAAACGCGCTTGAAGTAGATGGAATAACAACCGACCACAGATGCAGGTGGATGTACACGGCCGCGGTAGGCCCAGTTCTCACGTATGGTTTGCTACTACTCTGGCCAGCGCCGAGCCTATCACCTATAACGTCATAAAGTCAAATATGCTCCATGAACGCCTATGATCTTCTCTAGCACCTGACCCGCCCTTACTTCCTTTCAAACACTTAGCATGGTGTAGTGCCCTCGAACTGAGGAAATCTGGGCATGGACCTAAAATCCTTATGTACATAGCAACGTCTCGAACCTGCTGCCAGAGGGAAGGAAGTCATTACAGCCACGAGCTACTTTCCCCTAGATATACATTTAGCAAGGGCTTTTTTATTTTATTTATTTTATTAATACGCCAAACAAGGCACACTTAAACTACGTATACATAACACTTAAATTATAACATAGTATAACAGTCTTTTTATATTACCTACTATTGTCAAGGAGGGGGGATGTTAGTAGGGATCTGAGTATTTTCTTATAGGATGCCTTGTTGAGTGAAGGGGAAAAACAGGAGCTATGGCTATTGAAAACCATACAGCATCTGTTGACGGGCTCGTTCCTTGCGTAATCGGTACGGTGTGGATATTCCCTAAGTAATTTAGTGTGTCGTGTGTGGCGGACTACATCATTGAATTTGATCTTGTCCGACAGAAATTGCACTTTAAGCTTTCCACTTAGGACGCCAAAGGCAACGCAAGATATGAGCAATTTTCTCCTGCTAGATAGCGGCATGAGATCAAGCACTTTGAGCCTGTCCAAGTAGTGCGGTAGGGTTTGGTAGTCATGTGGGTTGTGTAGATGTCTCAGGGCGAAGAGGAGAAATCTCTTTTGAACGGATTCGATACGCCTGCTGCTTACTTGGAATATGGGATCCCAGATAGGACACGCGTATTCCAGGATAGGGCGGACTAGAGAACAGAAGAGTGTTTTTGTGACCCATACATTATCGAACTCTTTGGCTCTTCTCTTTATGAAACCAAGAGGTTTGTTGGCTCTGGCAGTGATATTATCGTAGTGCAGGTTGAAATTGAGTTTTTTGTCTAGAACCACGCCTAGATCTACGATATGATCGACCTCATTCAACATTATGCCATTCAGATAATAGTCCTGCTTCTGTGCGTTTTTTTCACGGGAGAAGGTAATTGCATGGCATTTGCTGGTGTAAAGTTGCAATTTGTTCGTAGTGCACCAGTCTTGTAAGGCATTCAGTTTCGCCTGCATGAAGGAAACATCACTTTGGGTCTTAATGACGCTATAGATTTTAAGATCATCTGCGTAGAAGAGGTGAGGAATATTTATTAGTTTTTCCGACAGATCGGAGATGAAAATATTGAAAAGGAGAGGACCAAGATGACTGCCCTGAGGAACACCAGAGGTTACTTCGATCTCATTAGATAGAAATCCTTGGAATTTGATAAAACCTGTGTTCTTCCATTCAGATATGATTTTAACCATTCCAGGGCAGGACCTGATATTCCAAATTTTAATAATTTTGCAATTAAGATGGCGTGGTCCACTCGATCAAAGGCCTTGCTGAAATCAGTGTACACAGCATCCAATTGATGGCCGCTCTCCATTCCGCATAGCAATTCGGAGATTAGGACCATGAGGTTAGAAGTTGTTGAACTCCCTTTCCGAAAACCGTGCTGTTGTTCGTTAAGGTATGGGTCGATAAGAGGGGCAATCTTGTCATAAACCAGTTTTTCAAAAAGCTTAGGAATTGATGATAAAATGGCAATGCCCCTATAGTTGTCCACCGAGTGCTTATCACCGGATTTGTAGATTGGTGTTAGGTATGATTTCTTCCATAGCGTGGGAAACTTTCCTAACGATAAAGATTTGTTAAAGAGGAGATAAAGAGGGAATGCAATATGTTTTGAGCAGCTCTGCAAGAAAATAGGAGGGAGAAGGTCGGGACCATTACCTTTTTTAATGTCAAGATTGTTCAGACCCGTCAAAATCTCGTCAACAGAAAGAGATATACCATTTATTAGCTGGGTGTCAGCGTGCCCACTAGTTAGATTGGTTGTTACACTGGACATGGGGCTATAAATTTCCCCAAACCTATCAGCGAACATGTTGCAAATTATTTGAGGGCACGAGGAGTGTTTTCTACCATTCGTAATTGTCGTTGGGTACCCCGAGGTTTTCCGTTTAAAATTAACATAATCATTTCGTGATATACGGATATTTACAGACAGCTCCACTATGTCAGATTTCGCAAAGCAGAGGTTTAATTGGAGACCACGAAAAGCTCACTGTCTAGAGTATTTCAAGCGAAAGGCCTGTCAGACCATGAACTTTGAACATCCTCACAAGGATGTAGAATTAAAAATTTCATAGATAGAAAATGGCCTTACAACGGGCGAACGCCGGCGTGGTCGTGGAGGATTGGTATAAGAAATTAGTTCTGACCCGACAGTGATCTGAGTTGGCAAGAAGCGAATCAACTTGACGGAGTACTGCTTTGGGTGGGAGGTAAGAAGAAGGATCAAGGATGTAATCGCATAACCTTGGCCTGCAGCGTTAAGGACACGCGTGCGTGCTTAATTCTATGTTACTATGTTACTAATTCTATGTTACTAAAACCATGCATAAAGGGCGTTGCCAGAACTTAGCTAAATGCCCGTTTTGTTTTGCTTATGGTAGCGCAGTAGTGGTTTGTGTTGTATCCCACCGCTGCCACCAAAATTCTGTAACTACTGGGGGGCGTGCTATTAAAAATGTATTACATAGTACCTTTATATACCTCCTACGCTTTTGATAAAGTATGTTTAGTATATATAGGTATGACAATTTTAAAAAAAACTAGCTAGGTTGATAGGTTCCGTTCTGTCTGTTCAACTGAAGTAGTTTTGAGTGTCGTCTCCGTTGGCGTTCTCACGGGTTCAGGTCTATCACCCATTCTTTGCCAAGTTTTTATAAGCGATCTTATCTCAAGCCTCTCCAACCTACCTCACAGCTTTGTTGATAACGGTATTCTGCATTACTCCTAAAGCTTGAATAATTCAACACAATCACATGTCAAACCTTGCCTGTATGCGAATTGGAGCAGCAAGAAATATGAAACGTAATATCCGGGGCCTTGTATGCGGAATCAGTTTGAAAAGGCCCCTATTGCTCAGTTGACACAAGGCCCCTGGTTACAGGAATGACCGACCAACCATGGCGTGTACGTTGATTAAACGGCAAGGAAGGAAGCTCTTAATTCAGTTCTTTAGAACAGAGTCAGTACCAATAGCTTGGAGTTTAGTGAATAGAGCGGGTGCCTTGGAGACATCGAGACCAAACAGGCCGGATTCCCTAAATCAATGAATGCTTTGATAGAGGTGCTCTGTTAGACATACAAGGAGGTCGCCAGATCTTTTCGGTTTAAAGCCGTGCTTACTGCTTATCGTCCAAATTTATTTGCATCCAACATATTCCATAAGCTTTCTGTTTATTATTATAGGCTCTACAGGCGGCTTCTTTCGCTTTAATTGCATTCATACACAGACTTGATAGAATGTGGAATGAACAAACACATCCTGCCTGTATTATTTTAGTAATATAGAGCGCGGCATTGTTAGCACTGGCCCCGCGGAATCACAAATTCCAGTTATTGGCTCGGGAAAAGCGAAAAAGTCCCAACTAATTGGTGGTTCCAGACAGTGCCAGACAGATCTTTTGGGGACTGTGATGGTTGGAGTAGAAGATGGATGTGGGAATTTAGCGCTGACTAGTTTGCTTTCTTAGTTAACAAGGGGTGAGCTAACCTCGACGGAGTATCTAGTTGGGTGAGTAGGGAGAAATAGGTCAAGCAGATGGGCTCCGTAACTGTCACCATCCGGAGCTCATGCCGGATAGTTTAGGATTTGGTGCAAATTATTCAAGTCTGCAAAAATTTCGGCATACTGGTTCTATGTTACACATAGAGGGCGTTGCCAGTACTTAGTGAAATGCCCGTTTTGTCTACGGTAGCGGAGTAGTGGTATGTGTTTTATCCCACCGCTGCCACCAAAATTTTGTTACTACCTGGGTGCGTGCTATTGAAAGGTTGAAAGTGTATTACATACCACCTTTCTCCTGATTCAGTGGACGGTCTAGAAGTAAAGGTTGAACTATCTCTTAATGACCTAGGTATAGAATGGACCAATGAGACGAGCTGGGGCCATTATTTACATTATTAAGACTAGTTCCCTCCGCCCACTCGTCCACTATTTTCGCGCACCCCACGGTTTAGAAATCCGTTTCGAACTGTTCGACTGTGGAAGATTCAGTAGTCATACAACTCTGTCTTTAATAAAATCGTGTCTGAAATATATTTCCAGCCAATTACCTTTTTATCAAAGTATTTTCCTACAGCCAGTCAAATGAACCTTTATTGCCACAGCCTTAATAATATATTATATGTGTGACGATTAACATTCGAGTATCATTTAGAGATTTTATGTCAATAAAAAAACTGCATTTTGTCATTAATTTGGTGGGTCCCATTCCAATCTGATTTTTAGATTGTTTTATCCTGTTAAGAGCTGACTACATACTTTTAACCTCGAACTGTACAAAATCTCCCCAAATATTTAACAAAGAAATTAATTAACAAAAGCTCACCACCTTTCTCCCTCTATAACCTGCCATACCTTTTCGCTGAATTGTTGCAACAATCACAAGCATTCGAAAATACAAAGACCGAATTCCATGCTCATATATCTTCTGTAATTTAAGCATCCCCAATCCTTCCATATACAAATAAATTAAGACATATCAGGATAACATTTGTTCCTGGCTTTGATTCAATAATCGACTTGTGAATGCCTGCTTACCATAGAAACACCCAAACGCGCAAAAACAACAAAACAATTTCTCCTGCCCAAAAAGGATATAAATCACAAGACCTACAGCGACGGCGGGTGTACCTTTGACGGGGTGCAAGGATTTCGCGTTTCTTTCAACTTTCTCCACGGCAATCCTTTTGTTTGTCAACTTACTTACACATCGTCGGCTGTTCCGTGTGTGATTTGCTTAAGTGCCGAGCGGTAAAAGGATGCCACTTCAGAATTGGAAACGAAAATTTCACATTTCAATTGCAGACGATTGTTAAAGGAATACTTGTTTTTGGGGTGGTTTGGGGACGTCTTTAGCCCTTTAAATTAAGGGTCCCCAGTAGGTGTGTAACTGCTTATTCGGATATAATATATGTAACTTTCAGGATAGGTTGTGAGCCATACAGCAGGGTTTGGAGTGCTGCAAGATGACAGTCTTTAATTTTTTTCTCTACATACTTCTTCGAGTGAACGAGTGGCAAGCGACTTGTTAATTAAAATTGCAAAATCGATAAATCTAATTACAGGAGTGGCATAGACAGTTTCTCGGTGAGAGCTTGTTTCATATTTGGATCTCACATCAGGCGGAAGTTGCTATATCTTATGTTAGGCTCTGACGTATTTATCTCACGACTATGATCTGAATTAACCTACTGCACTAAATTTTTAATTAAACCTAACGATAGCTCAATATTTTACCTGGAAAGTTAAATCCTTATATCCTTCCTGTCCTTGTTCGTATCTACTGGATGCATGGGTAACATAATGCTAATTTCAGGAAATTTTTGGTCCATGGTAATATAAATTTACAAGTACCGCCAATATTACACTAACTCCTAGAATTCATTTCAAAGAGGGAACGAAATGCAACGAGCCGCAACGAGCAGATTATATTTCGGAGCACAGCCATTGTCTTAATTCATACCCGAATATTCCTTAATCGTACTTTATGAGATCCTTTTGCAATTATCACAACAATAATAATAGTAAGTCGTACTGCCGGCACCTGCGTAAAGCACATGTACCCATTTGGAACATACATTGTACTCAGAGGCGACGGTTTTATAGGTGCGTATGGTGCACTTGCACCGGGCGCAATTTGTCGGGCGCAATTTCAGAAATTAAGATTTAAAAAAAAATTTAAGCTTTAAAAAAAAGAGAGAATGAAAGAGATTTTCATAAAATTTTACTCAATAAATGTTACTCGAAATTTTACTCAAAAAGTAAAGGAGATACCTTCGTCTTCGAGAATCAGAAGCAATAATTCGGGAAAAAATCTCCCAAGCGAGAGAAAAATCTGTCATTTATTTTTGCTACGCTGAAGCACTTTTTGAATATTCTCACAAGGGAAAAATTATTCCGATTGCTCTGAATTGTGGTTTGCTGTTTACCATAATTGATATAAACTTCAGGGCGCTGTTGCTACATCTTTGAATTCTGTTCCAAAAACTGTTAAGAGAGGTAAATGAACGAAATCAGGAGAACAACATATACCTTGTTGGGAGAATTCCTCTTCAATTGATAATTTTTGTTTGTTCCTTTACTGTCGAACAAATTAATATGGCAGTTTCACACGGGTCAACAATTGTCTGTAATCTCCTATTCTTCTTCTTATTTAACTACAACCAGGATCCGGTCCTGGCCTCTCGCAACTGTTCTCTCCACCGGTCCCGATTCTGAGCTGATGTCATCCAGTTTGGCTCTGAGCGTTCTGGTCTACGCTATCCTTCCAGCGAAATTTTGATCTCCCTCGCTGTCGCACCCCATAGGTCTTACCGTAGAGAACTTTCCGAGCAGGCTCATCTTCACTCATACGAGCTAGATGCCCTGCCCACCGGAGCTTACTGAGCTTTATTTTCGTGTCGTGATAGCGCTCTTAGATCTAGTCATTGTAGAGTCTCCGGAATCGTTCTTCCTCACATACGGGGCCAATAATCCTCCAAAGTATTTTCTTCTCGAACACGGCTAAGATATTTGGGTGCTTTTTGCTAAGCACCCACATTTCAGATACATATTGAATTGAGTTTTGAAACTCTAGACATTTTTCCATACCCTGCCTCAAGGTGAAAATCTGATCAGTTGTTGATTTGCCTGGGCTGAAGCCACACTGGTTTTGGCCTATGATATTTTTGGCGTGTGCGGCCATCCTGTTTTGTAGAATAGCGGCGAACATCTTACGGTACTCAACAACGTTAATTAGTGCACGCAGTGATATCTCCTTTTTTATATACTGGGCAATGGATGCCTTTTCTCCAGTCTTCTAGCATCACTTCCTGCTCCCATACTTGCACAATTAATTCATGAATCACTTAGTGTAATATAGGTCCTGAATATTTAACCAGCTCCGCTGGGATGCCGTTTGCACCCGAGGCCTTGTTGTTTTTGAGCCGGCTGATGGCTCTGCTAACTTCTTCTAAGCTTGGTGGCGGCAGCATAGCATTATCATCAGATATTGGTGGAGCCCCCGAATCCTCAGTTAGCTCGCCATTTAACAACTCATGAAAGTGCTCTTCCCATCGCTCCAAGAAGCCTTTAGGATCGGTGATCAGATTCCTTTCTTTGTCCTTGCAGTATGTGCAATGTGGTGTGAATTGCGTCATACTGCGGACTCTTTGGTAGAACTCCGGCGGCTGGTGCGACCGTCGCTCTTTGTACTGTTTTAGTTCACAGACGAGACTTTTCATCTGTGAATTTTCTGAGCTCTTCATCTTGTTCTTTTCTGAGCTCTTTATATTTCTCATCGCGTGCCGGTGTTCTCGCTACGCAGCATTCTTACGTTCAGTTCATGGGGGCCTCGGTAGTCTAGGGGTAAGGCGCCTGACTACTACCCCAGAGGTCCCGGGTTCGAATCCCGGCGGTGCCACGGTCCTTCGCCTTTCCCACCTAACTTTCCTTCTTCCCTAGTCCTTCCCCGCTCCACCAAGCGCATGCCATCGGTTGGTTGATGAGGTTCAACTCGTTTCAGGAGGCATAACACTCCAGCGAGTTGTTCTCGACGCCCCGATGTCAGAGTCGCGAAATGGTTGTGAGTAGGTGGAATAAAAATATCGCGGCTAGGTTGTGACAGTTACTTCCTTCTCTTCTCTCTATCTTCCGGCTAGATAGAGCTGCTGTTCGACATTCACTCTATACGAAAAATAGATTGTCGACAATACAAAGGGACTTTCCCTAAGCCTCTAGTCTGTCACATAAAAAAAAACATAACTTTCCTTCTTTCTTCTCCCCTCTTCACATTCCTGATTCCCGCTGTCATAGCCTTCGCTAGTCCTTCCCCACTCCACCAAGCGCATGTCATCTGTTGGTTCATGAGATTCAAATCGTTTCAGGAGGCATAACACTCTAGCGAGTTTTTTCTCAAAATGCCCCGATGACAGAGTCGCGAAATGGTTGGAGTAAAATATCGCGGTTAGGTTGTGGCAGCTCCTTCCTACTTCTATCTCTTTCTACTCTCTATCTTCCGGCTAGAGCTGCTGTTCGACATTCTATATGAAAAATATAGATTGTCGAACAGTACAAAGGGGCTTCCCCTAAGCCTCTAGTCTATCACAAAAAAAAAGTTGCCAGCTTGCATTCATTATCGAACCAGTCGTCTGCCTAAGAAGGAGTCAGCAGTACCAATGACAATATTTTTAAGGCGGGTCCAGCTCTCGACGACTCCCGGCATCTCATCCCCAGGACTTAGGGTAAGTTCTAGTGCATGACCGTAGCTGTTTCTGACCTGTTTCATTGCGTAGTGCAGCTGTGTTGATTCGAGCCAGATCAGCGTACAAAGCTTTTCAGCGTTGTAATTCGCTCTAGGAACACCATACCATCAAGAAATTGATCCGAGTCGAACTTGGCACCTCGGTACGCTCGTACCAGCACCAGACCCGAAAGGTGGCGGCGGTCTATCAACACATCGCACATGTATTACAATAGTGACACAACTCAAAAAAGTAGATTTTTCAGGAGAGACAAAAAACTATTTCGTGACGAAGCAAGAAGTTTAGTAGTTTACAGTCGATTATATGGAATGTCGGGCGGTATGTTTGAAGAAAGTTTTCCTCGTCGATGTCCAACAAATGTCAAAGCATAAATGTGTGCGCTGTTTGTCAAAAACTTGTTTGACCGTGGATGGGGACCTAATGTAACACAATTTTGTTTGAGAGGGCAAGAGTGACATAAGTGATGTCTGACGGCAAGCAAAAAAAGCTAGATTCAAACGGTTTGCGTGGTTAATACCAATGGTTTTGCTAAATAATTTGACGGGTATAACTCAAATACTGAAATTTTTGAGTTGTGTCACTATTGTAATACATGTGCGACATGTTCTATTTGGTTGCGAGTGGCTGCATCAGGTGATAACGCGGTGGATAACAAGTTCTTTTCTGGTGCCATCTCTATAACTCGCTGTTCATTTTCATTAGTGTTTTCATGCAAGCTGTGGTTGCCGACATATTGCCTGTATACTGGCTTCCGGTTTACTTTGGCGTTCAGATCTCCCAGTAGGATTTTTACATCAAACCTGGGGCAGGCATTAAGTTACCGTTCAACTAATTCGAAGAATTATTCTTTATCATCATCCGGGGACTCTCCTGCATGTGCTTGAACGTTTATGAGGCTGATGTCTTAAATTTACCTCGCACACGAAGGATGCATAGTCTTTCGTTTATTGCTTTAAAGCCGATAATGGGAGGCTTCATTCTTTTGCTGACCATAAAACCTACTCCGAGCACATGGTATTTTGTATGACAGCTGTAATATACCTCATACTCAGGTTTTTGCAAAACACCATTCCCTATCTCTATCATCTCCTGGATGGCGGTAATGTCAGCTTTATACTTTGACAGGGTATCGGCCAGATGTTGTGTAGTTTGAGTTCTGTAAAGAGTTCGAATATTCCATGAGAAAATTCGATAATCGTTGCCCTGGTCGTCGTCGTTTATTCTAGTATCCGAGGCATGTTACTCGTTCCGTAATAATTATTTTTCTCCGGGTGAGGTTATTAGCCTCACACCAAACCTTGCTTGAAAGGGACTAAACCGATCATATTAGCCTATCATCTCTCTCTCATATGATAGTTACCAGTGGCCACCGCTAGGAGGTTATGATCGCACTTCCATCAATCCGAAATAGTTGCGGCACGTGCATGTTATGCTACATATTACTCCCCCTATTTTTCTGATGACTAACCGCCATCGGTGGAACACAATTACAAAAATCGGTCGCCATCTTGGAACCGCTTTCTTGATTTTTTTACAAAATGTTCAGATCGCATTTAGTACGTATACACGATGAGTTAAACTTAGGTTGAGCCCGAGTCCAACTACATGTAGACCCGAGTCAAGTTAATAATAATAATAATTTATTTAACATTGTATGAACATAGTTGAGTTATGGTCGACTGAAACTCGACTCAGTTCTGCTACCTGGGCTGAGTTGAAATATGCATCTACCTGTCATATCCTTTCATTTGATACCCATGTCATGGATCCGTGGAGTAAAATTTCAAAAATTGGAGGCCATTTTGGAGCTGCCATCTTGATTTTTTTACAAAATGGTTGGAATAAAATACTTTCGGAATTTGAACAACAATTTTTTTAGACCAAAAGCGTATAGGAAGCAGCGTCATCATGTGGATCGTGCTCTGATATGGCGAAGAGAGCTCATAAGGACACATTTTAATTTGGAAACCTTACATATACTGATTAAATTTTTGGAGCTTATAAAACGTTATTGTAAAACGTCCTGGAGATTTATCAAAACATATAAGCTGTATTTTTTGTCCTTTACAAAATATATTTCCCAGCAAATACAGGTAAAATCCCTCATGCATTATGTGTCTTTATTTATATATAAACGCACAAATCTTCTCATAAGAATACATAAGTATGTGCAAATTAATTTAACTTAACATCCTTTGTGCTGATCAAACAAAAAACCGCACCAACACAACCAAAACACCCAAAACAACATTAAATCTATATATTTTGCGAGCCCAAACTTCTAATTCAGAAAAAGGTAAACAATGGTTAAGCGACTCCACTTTAAAATTCGTTCATTGTTTTCCACGACCGATGGAGTTATACAAAAAAGGGGTCCACTCTGGAAACAGGATAACACTTTCGCTAAATCAGGATAATTAAGTTCATTTTGTCAGAAGTTTCGGGACTGTCTTTGTATGGTACCTTTGTCCAATAAAGCATACATTTACCGCTTAACTCATTAAACGTAAATCCCCATCTCGGCTAAAGTGCTTTGGAGAGGCGAGCACAACAGAAAGGACCTTCATAACTTTTAACGGTGACACTTTTTGAAGTTGAAGGGACAAGTGGACTTTTTAGTAAATAAATATAAAATGTCGACAAAACACGGAATTTTTGTTTTGCTTTTTGTGTGTAAAGTGAAAGTTTTAAAGAGTGTCAACTTGGTGCGGAGTAGACTTACAGGGCTTATAGTATTGCCTACTCATGAAAAGTTAATTGCAGCTCCTTCGCTCTGCTTCACTGTAGAGAGGACAACAATCCCCATGATTTTAATTCAAAATTTTCTGAATTGTTAATCCATTATCCTCTTTACATACATAAAATGCTGCATATCCTCCTGCAAAATCCTCATTACCGGCTCACTCATCGCCTTTTCGGAGAGACTCCACCCCCGCTTCTCGTCCATATGTTGAGCGGCTTTTCATGAAAATTCGCTCTAAGTCTACTTTGACTCCCCGATTTTGGTATTCATGAAAGATTTAAGGGTTGAAAGGCGGATGGATATTTTGCATTTTGCTGTAAATATATGACCCTCCACATTGTCCTTGTCTGGCATTATTATGTTTGTGAGCTTATAGTGCTGCGTAAGGGCTCGGTTTAGTACATTATGCCTTCAATAACTGATTAAAATTTTGTTATAAGATTACCTCGAGTCGGGGGGGGGGTGCCATTGAAACATTGAAAAATTTACCTGCGTTCCAAGTTGGTGTCAATACAAAACCAGCAAATTTAAAGCCGATAATAAAATTATTATAAACTATCATTACTGCTGTCGTTAATGGCTTGAGCTGCAATTGTTCTATCTGTGTAAGCCAATGGGTTTGGCATAAACCTTTGTCACCTTACCTGTCATTGGCAGGTGACAATGATATGCAAGCTTAATACAAATTCTAGGCATTTCATCAACAATATATATGAACATATGTATATGAGGCGGTGTTCATGCGGTGTTCAATTCCACACAGTTGTGTGTATTTTATAATTATATACCAGCAGATTGTGATGCTTATCTATGCCTTATGTATCTGGCTTTTGAGCATGAAGGCGTGGTGTTTGGATAAGGGGATCACATAACGAAATTGGTGCATGCCTGATTGGAATGATGTAATTAGGTTTTCAGTTGTTCAGTCGTTAATTAAGATGACGCAGTACGATACTTTTAAACTCAATCTAGTAATGGTATAAAATTCTTCGTGCAATTAGGACCTTAGATTTTGATGTTGACTTGGAAACCAGCTACGGAAATAAGTTTTATATAAAGTGGCCCTAGCAATTCGCATTAGTTGAAGGAAAGATGGGTTAGAAAAAAAATGCCTTTAGAATCGAAACGGTCCGTTGTAGGGCTACTTTAGATTCCAAAACGCAGAAACAATCAATGCTTTTTGCATTACGATTTCATAACGGAAATGAAGTGAATATTACCAGCAGTGCCGAGTTTAACTTTAGCAGCAAGTGCCCTGGATGAGATTTCTACTGCTATCCAAACCGATGTTAAAAACTTTGGTAGGTATAGTTGCAGGCAGGAGCGGATTCAAGGGGGGGGGAGGGGGTCACGGGGGTCATGACCCCCCTCAAAAGCTTGCTGCCTAAAAAACGAAATTGGCCTAAACTAAAAAAAGAAAAACAAAAATAACCAAACGAACAAAACCGACCCAACTTTTTGCAGAATAGATAACAATTTTTGTTTATGTTTTCCATAATTAGAATATAATTTTATTTACCAGGTTATTACTGTGGTTATGTTCTGAGAATGCTTTTTCAACATGGTCAACGGTTACACGTTGACTGGGCTAAAAAGCATTCCGTAAGTATTCTGATTTCGGAAGCAAAATTTTCTTTGGTTGAGAATGGTTTTCAGAAAGAATGCCATGTAACACCTAATGGGAAAGTGAGGTTATTATCATTAAAATTGAAGTACATTGGTAATAACCGTAATTTGGAGTTCTTGTTGGAAAAGTTAGAAAAGTTAGCCATTTTATCTGAAAATACAGCAAAGACTCATTCTGAGAACCACCATATACCTAACTTCGACCGGAAAAAACATTTTCAGAATAATTTCAGTCGGAATACTTTTCGAAATGTCATGTGACCACGGTGTTTTTAAAATTATACAACAAAACATTTATATAAGAAAAACCAATGGTCTATTTTGTTTAGCAAATTTCGAGATTATCGCATTGATATCTAAACAGATGTTGCGATGAGGACAAGCTTTGAGGCGGCATAGACTTGAAAAACTTCGTTCGGCAGTGGCTACACTAACAGGAAGTGTGATGAGGATACGTAGCAGTTTATTATTACATGGATAAATACACTTGGTCACACTCATCACAAAAGAGAAGAATCGAATTGTCGAGTTAACCGCCATTCTTAACAATTCGATTCCACTTGGCTACGCACAGTTCGAACTATGCAATAATAGTTGAGATGGGAGAATCCGGAAGCTGCTGATACGCTTCTGCTACTTGACGAACATCTTGAGTGTCTCAACTGATCAATGTTGCGGTCCAACATGTCTGGAGTAAGTATTTCATTAAATTCGGTAGCAATATTGTCCAAAAAAGGAATAAATATTCCTCTTCTGTAATATTATTCTGGAGTTTGTTTTTTTTAATGATTGTCACGGTGTTTTTTTCGATAAACCACTTTCGATGGTAGACCAGACCACTTCAGATCTGGATTATGGAAAGTCTGAAGGAAACCCTTTTCAGCTTCTACCACCCTATAATGATATTGGTTCCGTTGGTGAAATGAAAGCGTTCCATTTTGTCCAAGTAAATCGTCGAATGCTTTCAGTGTTTCGCTTTCTTGGTTTACTTTTAATTCCGTGACCCCCCCCCCCCAAAACAAAATTCTAGATCCGCGCCTGGTTGCAGGTATAGTGATCAATATTCATACTTTTTGGATACGGTTCTTGTATGTATGTTGCCATACAGGAATAACAACACCTTCATTTAGACTACGCAAAATTGTTTCAGGATTATGAGCATTAACCATGCCTTGTGATTGATTGAGGCTACGATTAACTTTAATTGGAAATCACCACACAGTTTGAGAAAGTCTGGTTTTTCTGGAATATTTTTTTTTATTTTCTCCGGGCATTTAAGTATTGGCCCAATACCAATCTAAGTAATACAAACCCACATAAGATTTTTACCACCGTGGGTACAACGTGTTGGTGCTATGACTACTCGTTTTTTTATTGTCTTGTTCCGAATAACAAAAATGGTTTCCGTAACTTCCGTCCAATGAAATTGTACTTTCATCAGTCCATAGGATCTCCTCAAAAATTCCACCGGATTCTTCCTATATTCTTCAGCAAATTTCAACCGAAGTTAGCTGCTGTTGCTAAATGTGTGGTTGCTTCCGAACCACATAAAGGACAAACGTAAATGGGAAGTGAAATGAAGTTAGGTACCATTTTATAATGAATGTATGAGAGTGAAGAAAATTGTAGTAAGTGGAAGTACATCTACTTCAGTGGAATTTGTGGCTACTTCACTTTTGCGTTACTTTTCATTTAGGTTTAAATAGACCTTCTTTTATTCGTCTCAGAACAGTTGTTTTACGAATGTTTCTACGACTATTGATATAAATGTAGTTAACATTTTTTATCATTTCGGGTGAGTTTTTCTCCACGAAGCGGGTTTGTCTTCTGTTGCTAGTAGCACGTGATCTTCCCCTCCCTTTAATATTGCTCTAATGTTTCCATTATTCCATAATTTGCATGGAAATTTGATAATAATTGCTACGTTGGTGACATTTATATTTTTTTGCTAGTTCGATTTAAGCAAACTTTCAGGAATTAATTTCTTTTCGGTAAATTTAGGTATTATTCCGTTTAAATGGTTTTTCCATCCCCAATCTGTAGCTTTCAGTTAGTTACTCGCAATGGTACGTCATTTATCCATTATCAAATATGTAGTATCAGATCAATCTTCTAACTATACCTTCATAAACTCAAAAAATCATTTTATTAGGTAATAACCCAACAAGTACACTATTGCGGAGTTAGCAACCATGTGTCTCGCGAGAACGCATCAAATGTAAGGACAGCAGAGCAGCAAGCGACTTGGAAGGCGAAAGAAATGAAATGCGCGGGCCTAAAACTGTAATTTTTCCCTTGATTTCGTGGGTGAAATAATTGTTTAAACAAATTCTTTCACATCTGAAACTGTTATCTGAAGCTTCCTTGTAATATATTACATTAAATTTAGAGTTTTGCACGACTCTAAAAGCTTTATATCAAAGAGAGATAAAGAATTAGTGAAGTTTTCGGAAAAATCGATATTTGAAAAGGATGTTTTTGGGTGTTCGAATTTTTATCAATGTTTTTCTATTGTGACACTATCATTTTTTTACGCCGTTTAAAAGTAGAGCATTCGACGAAAAAAAATCCGTCTCTCAAAATATTAAAAATCAAAAATTCGTTCGCCAACTTTTTTGATTGAAAATGGGGCCTTTTTTTAAATTAAGATCATAAAAACAAAACGAAACAACCAATCGCTTTGAAAAAAATTGGGCCTTTTCGAAACATGAAAATCGACATTTTCCTCAAATTTCATTAAAATTGGATCATTTTTGTGAAAGATAAAAATGATAAACGAAAAACTCGGTTTTTGACGTTTTCCTCCATTTTTTGAGGTTATGTCGAAAAATGGTTTGAACAAAAGCTCTAGATCTTTTAATTATCTACAACGTTTACATTTAACGTTTTTCGATAGGAGGTCTACTTTTCTCAGAAATCGTAAAGAAACACGTTTAACCCCCCAAAACCCACATTTTGGCTCCCCCGCCCCCTTTCCGGTCATCTGCTGCGGTGCTCTCGATTTTTCCTTGTTTATGTAGCATTTCTACTAAATTTTCCCACCTTCCATATACTGCTAAGAATTTTTCTAGTTTTTGGCTTTTCAAAAACGTGTCTTCACTTTAACTAAATTCTACACTAATCAAAATTATAGAAAAGATTCCGTACTGCGTGCTTAACGGAGCGGTCGTTCTAGGCGCCAGGTGGTCATGGGCACCAAAATGAACGCAAAAAACAATTTTGATGCCTTTTAAGAGCCAATGGCGAGGAGGGAGTCGGCGGGCCGCATTTTTGCAATAAGATTTGATTTTTAGGAATACACCCGAGTAAAAATAAAATAAGGGTTTATCGCGGGCGAACAGCGGGCACTTGGCTTTTAAGGGGGATATGATGGCCGTAGAGTTTTTAACCATTTTTAATATGGCATGACGGCCAAACTTAACCAAAAGATTTACTGCGGCCAAGAACTATGCTGTACACCCGGCCATTCCACGAGCAAATTTGGGCCAAAAAAGAATCTGCACCAAATATATTGTTGACAAGAGTTCAAACGCGACTGATTGCTTCCACCGCATGCATCCACCAGACTGCCCTAAGCAAGTAAATTGTTTTCATAAGCAAGTATTAAACACTCAATTTTAGTAATAAGGGTTGTTGTGGAGGTAGTTTCCGATCAAGTTAGAGGGTTTGACTTTATTTTTATTGAATTTGCCATACTCAAATTAGTAAAAGGTGACATTATCAGAGGGAAGGGGGTATCAGCTCTCCCGCAATTAAATTTTTTATTTATGTACGTTAAGTGGTTATGAACGAGTTAATGTCTCCACCCTCCACGGCCCCTCCCGCAAGCCGCGGCTGCGACGTTTTCACCGTAATTTCAGTGCTCAGATCAAATTTGGTTTTACGGTGGGAGTCCGAGTTTGGCCTCTTCGTGCAACTAGCTGAGGGCTCTCGCAACACCACAATGGAGTTATTCTTTTAAAAAATGACTCAATTGTCTAGTGAGCTCGAAAAAGGAGTTCTGCAGCTCCGTTCTGCTGCTCTCTCTATTTGCCGAGTAGAGTAAATTTGGCCGGAAGTTCTTTTCTGTGGAGCAGTTTTTGTCACGTTTGCTTCTTTCGTACGGTGACTCAATGACGTATTGTGGCGCAAAAGGTGCCATCACCGATTTTATTTTGTACCTTGCTTTATTCTATCTAGCAAAATGTGGACGTATTCAGTTTGTGATGCAAACGCTTGTCATAAAATGAATACGCCCGTATGTTGCTAGATAGTTAGAATAAATGAAATACTTTTTTGTGTAGTCCTAAAACAAATTATTTAAAAAAATTGGAGTAACGCATGTTATTATTCAAAGAATTTCATTTTAAACCATATCGTACCTTATAAAACATGGCATAACAGCAATAAAAACCCGCAAAAAAATGCGAAACAATTTTATTACATTACTCAAACATCGGCATTTCTTATAACGTATAGTCATTCATTCATCAAGGGTCGCGCAAGCGACCCGACCGTTGCAAGGTTAAAAAGGTTATATTATTATTACTTGCTAGCTGTTATTGCTAATTTCTAGGAGGTAAAATTGTAATAAAATATTCCGAAAATCTGTCACTTTCATACCTTCGGGGCGCTGTAAAACCCTTCGTAGTAAATGAAATTAAAAAAGTAATGAATGAAAATTATTCCTAATGAAACCCTCTACAAAAAAATTGTTATTATTTTTTTTGTTAAAGTTGAAGGAAAAAAAGTTATAGCCTTTAAAAGAAAATATTGTGACTAATTTTTGTGTTCTAAGGCTTATAACTTCTTAATTATTCATTTTACCACAAAATTTCCAAGTAATAAATTGTAGATTATTTAATTCTAAACAAAAAGTGTCCTTGAAAATTTTCGGTAAGATGTACCGTTTCGGAGATATAGTGGAAATACCATTTGCACACGTTCTCCAAGATGGCGGCCAAATGGGGGGGGGGGGTTAGAATCCCGAAAACTCAAACTTAAGCTCACACTGACCCCCCCTACACATCCCAAAATAAAACCTTGTCCTGCATTTTTGCAATGTTGGAGTAAGTTTTCCATGGACTAAAGCAGTAAAGCAAGGTTGGGGAGGTTTGAGAGAAGCGAACTTATAAAAATTAAGAAAAGACGAGTGGTAAAATTGATTGAACACCGGTAGAGATAAGATTCGATGCCTTCCGATAATACCCTAGCGGAACGGCCATAATGCCGGGTTTTCATTAGTAGAATTAGTGGTAGAGTATACTGGGCGAGTACTAACTATCTTGAGAACTCGCTTAATGAAAACGAAAGTAGTAGAGTAGAGTACTTGGTTACAGTAGAGTAGAGTGGGATAGCACCGTGGTAAAGTTACTCTACTAGTTCTGTCCCCCACCACTGCTTTCCACTCTACTCTACCGCCACTATGCTAATGAAAACAGTGTTGAGATAGTCGAGCATACAAGAAATTCGTGACATTTAAGTATTTAGTGTGCTGTGATTAAAGTTTTAGCGTTTACAACTAGTCACTATTACCTTCTGCACCATACTATTTTCAATTTAAGTGAAAACGGGCACTCTACCAAAATAAGTAGAGTGGAGTTAGCTCGGCTTAAAAGTACGCCAGTTACTCTACCACTAATTCTACTAATGAATGAAAACCCGGCATAAGAGAAACTTTTAATCTAGGTCTTTATATACATATGAGTCGCTACCAACAGCTTGGAGTTTTTTCAACAGAACATGGTGAGATACATATTATGTCAAAAGCCTTGGAAATAACCAGAGCTACCAGACTCACCAAAGCGAAGAGCACTTTTGTTGACGTGCTCTCTACGACATTAAAACTGAATTTTAACCTAGGTTCGATGTACAGATCTCCACGACACAGGTATGGGAAAACTTCTAGAGTGACAAGAGCTATGTCGTGTTTCTATACACAGATGGGACCAAGTCAGAGTCAGACTGTAGGTGTTTTTTAATCCTTGTTAAACCTTCGAAACTACTACCACTATAAATCATCGTAAAATTTCCTTTCTGATAACACTTCTGCGTTGTAGTGGAGTGAAATTCTTCTTGATGGACTAGAATCTTTTACTATCTTACTGTATTGCAGATCTTACTTCTTCACATATCATATTACGTTTTCATTCTAATATTGATTGAATGACAGCAATTCCTCAAGACCACACAGTGACTGATTTTGAAAAAGTCTTATGCTCTGTTCGTTCGTACACCTCCAATTAAACTATTTATTTGACCTAGGGTTTATAAATTTCATAAAAGGAGAAATGGCGATGGACTTACAGGAAGTTCTTAGTATGATGTACTCGTACTCTCCACAAAATGTTTAGTTCGAACGTTGTTTGGTAGTCAAATTTCTTAAATAACAAATTAAACTTTAGTTTTAATATCAGGAGCTCCAGCTTCTGGCTGTGGCTATATATATTGAATTTAAATATTATTTTTCGGAAAAACATAGAGTGGGAGAAAAATGTTTTTATGCATATTGTAATACATCAGTTAGTCTCAGTATTCAGTCTAAAAAAAATATGTTCAAGTTTTGTTAAAAACTGTAAAGTTAGTGGAGCTGTTTGTGTCCGCCTTGTTTGTATGCGTCTTTCTCAGAACAGGAGCAATTTCTTAACACCTTTCACCCTCTCCAATAAATTGAAATGCTTTCGGACATAACACAATTAACTACTTGGTCGGTCTAACGAAGTTCCAATCATTCGTCCCCTTCTTGAACAAAAAAAAACTGAAAGTTTTCCACCACCAAATAAATAAAACATTTCGGAAAATGTGTTAGAAGCAGAAGTGCCAGACCGTGGCATCAAGGTCGAAACTTTTCTGCAGATTTTTCTTCCCACGAATCCCTTCACCATTTTCCAAAGCAATTTCCTCTGCCGATTTGCTCCTTTATGCCGCATCATCATCCCTTTTCCAGGAAACATCTTATTTTCACCCCCTCGCTGCTTATGAAGTGTATAGATGTTCTTTTCTGGAAACCTACGAAAAGAAGTTGAGGCAGTCTTACTTAAGGATTGAAAGGATGCCAGACATTGGGGTGAATGATTTTTTGTTTGAACTTTTTACCGAGGGTGAATTCAGCTCCTCCTGAGAAAAGGCATTTCAGGACGACGAAAAAGTTTGGGCTGCGAGAGCGTTGGGCTGTAGGTATGCGTTGGGTTGCGTAGAGCAGTTTGGTTGGTAAGCAACAGGGTTACCTTGTAGCTATTTAGTAAGAAAAGAAGATTTACGAGGATGAACAAGTGAAGCCCATTAGTAAGCCACTCAGGAAAGATTTAGCACAGGGATAACGTTTACCTTCCGAATTATGTTGATACTTGGGTTCATAATTTCGTTAGGTTTTTGCCAGCAATTTGTCAATATTAGCTGTGAAGGGGTTTGTAAGGGGGTGAAATGCGAGGTTTAAATGGTTTACTTTTAGAAATAAATATTTGTACTCACCTCTTCCACTTCGTCCAACGAATCGAAGATCATTAAATTTTGCTACTTGATTCTTCATTACAGCTGTGCAGTTTCTCAGTTCGGCACAATAGTTCTCATCGTTGCCAGCCCGAACAGTCACCATTGTGCCATCGCCGATATCTCCGAGTGCTACAACTTTAAATGCTACTGGTAATGTTTTGTTAGATCGCCAATGCGGTGGTAGAACTGTGCACACAAAAAGCGGACTGCCAGTTCGTATTAGCTCGCCAGGATGTTCAGATAAAAAATCGCCTAATGTCCTTTCGGCTAGAATATCAGATGTCATCTTTGTATAGGCTTCATTGAGGAGGCTGGCTGCAGTTGGTGGTGAATTTTCTGCTGCTCCGCTAGAGACTGTCGTCCCACCGGGTGTTGTGCCACCATTTCCAGTGCTTCCTGTAGATGCATTTGTTGTTGAATTAGCCGAGGGTGTTGTTGTTGCAGTTAAATGCATTTCTATTTAATTCAATAATTTTATTGCACTATTGCACTTTTTGTTCGGATTTTTTTTGTTGCACTAATGTTTGATTATTAATTTATGTTTTTGCTGCTTTTATTGATAGTATTCACACATTTTTTAAGTCTTACTTAAGAGTTTTAAATTTTTAACAAGTTTCATCATTTTATTAAAATTCTTCCATTTTCTTGATATTGTACCTAAAATATTGAAAAAAAAAAATGGTTTTTGCTTGTGAATGTTTATTGTAGTGATAAAGAAGTGTTGTGGCAATAGGTGAATAGTCCCAAAATAGAACCACAATCATGCTTTAGCATTACTTGTGGCATCATCAACAAGTTTTTCTTAGATTTGTTTGTTTTTTAAGTGAAAACCACTATTATTTTTAAGAATATGTAAAGAAAACCACTTTACGTCTACGAGCGCATTCCTTAAGTTTGCCTACTAGATAGATGCAACCACTGACAGGTGTGAATTTGTAAGTCAAGCAAGACAAATTTCCTTGAAGATAAAACAAGACCTGGAATCAGAGCTTTAAATGTTGTTTTTCTATTTTTTACAGGTAAGTTAATCTTTGGCCAACATAATGGATTTAATATAATGCACGAACCCAAATGCCTACCAGTGGGTTAAAGAGTTCAAAAAAGAATGTGAACGTTTCCAAATCAATGAAAACAAAAGGAAAATTGATATTTTAATTTTTTTGGGAATATTTGAGTGTAGATTGGTACAGCTGCAAACTTACAGTGGAATCAAAATGGAACAAATGGGAGACAAATTTCTCTGAGACGGATGGTCACCAATTAGATATGCCCTAGCTTTTAAATATCAAGCAGGTTTGTTACTTAAGTCAGTACCGACTTATGGGTGGACGAACATGTCCCAGGGGGCGTCGCGTCGCACAGTGGGGCAAAATGCCAAAAGGCTGGCCAAAAGTCGAAAAATCGGAATTCGATTTTCGAACTTTTTGCCTGACAAATATTTATGCTACACAATAAACCGGTTTATGGCGGTCAGGTGTCCTTTTTCTCTTCGCAGGATCAGTGCAAAAGTGACCATTGTAGCAAGTGATTGTGAGAATTTTTAAGGTCTTGTCGAAGCTGCTATTTGTTTTGCTTCTCATTTTCCAGTGGTAAAAGCTATTTAGTTAAAAAAATGGATTTTTTTCCTGAAGGTATGTAGAAAACATCAATATTGTCTATTTTTGTACCTGTGTAATTAATTAATTAATGAAAGACAGTGAAATTTTTATAATTTTTGCTAGAAAATCTTTTGTTTAAGAAGCCCGATATTAAAAGTCCCGCTAGTTCCCGCTTTAAAATTGTTTTTAATATGTTCCTTAAACATTTCTACACAAAATACAAACAACAAAAATTGGGACTTTTTGCGATCTTTTAGTCGGTGTACGTTTTTGTTTAAAAAGTGCATCATTTTATGGTTTATTCCCTTCCCTTATTTGTGTATAAATAACCTTTTTATGTATTCATATTTCATATGTTATGTATGTATTATATAATATATTTATATAAATATTGTTTATTGTACTTTATATTTGTTGAGTTCCGAAACAATATTGTTAAATTAAGTTGAAAAAAGCGAAATAGCGGAAATGATTGGGTATAGGCTAAAATGAATGTGGCAGAGAGCTTCCTTTTAGGGTTCTTATAAGGGGTTATAAAGTCTACCGATTTTCTACCCTTCATCTAGGAGTTTTAGGGTCAAAATATCAGTTTTTTTTGCAAATACATGTTAAATGGTAAGTGTTATCATAAAATAGTGTTTAAAAAATTTGTATATTATACTATTACAGTAGGAACTCTTTATAACGAACTCCTCTAAAACGAATTTTTCCCTATAGAGAACAATTCATTTGGCCTTAACATTTCGAGCAAATTTGCCTTAAACATAGCCTCTTTTTAACGAACTTTTTTGTAACGAACTTCCCTAAAACGAATGAAAATCTGGAAACTCTGCTCGAAATAAAACCATGAACCAACTTCTTTTTAACAAATTCGAATTACATAAGGGTTGTATCAAATTATGTCCCAGAGTCTCCGCGGCAAATTTCCCACAATAAAAGAACAAGCATTGCCTTAAACATAGCCTCTTTTTAAAATAGTCCGAAGCTTTACTTTTTTGTTCTCGATTTTTTTAGGGACTGTTTTGGGCGAGATTTTTTTGTTGTTGTTTTTTTCTAGTTTTGACAAATGTGTATATGAAATTTTGACAACGGAAATTGTGGAACAAAAAAGTACAAGAAAGCGTTCATTAGATTTTCTATTCTAAGTTGTTCTAAAATGTTTGACGTTTAATTGCTTGATGTTAAATTCTCTTCTATTCTGTTCTGATCTGTCCAGTCCTGAAAACTAATATACAAAGCTAATGGTTGAAATAAAATTTTATGAAAAATGAATTTTCTTTATAGCGTACTTTTCTTATAACGAACATATATTTATGGCAAGTACGGGTTCGTTATAGAGGGGTTTTACTGTATTTGCACAAAAATGTTCTGAATTTTCTGTTTGAAAGATTTAAAATACTCGTATCCATTTGCGACTTGTAAAGATCATCAGACGTTCAATAAATCTTTTGTTAGACTACATGCTTCATATTTTCAGGAGTGATTTCCTTACAAATTTTTATTTAAAATTTTATTTTTTATTAAGAAAAGTCCGCTAGATTCGAAATCAGCGACCCGAAAAACCCCCGCATACCAAGTTTTGTAGAAATTGATGGATATTTCACTACTTTTGGTCGCCATTTTGAAGCCGCCATCTTGTTTACGAAAAAATGGACACTAAATTTGTAATCAGCGATCCCAAAAACCCCCGTATACCAAGTTTTGTATTATTTGAAAGATATTTAACTGCTTTTGGTCGCCATTTTGAAGCCGCCATCTTGTTTATGGAAAAATGGACACCAAATTCGTGATCACCGACTCCAAAAACCCCGGTATACCAAATTTCAAATTAATTGGTTAATGTTAAAGACTTTTGGCCAGCTCTTCGGCCTTTTGCCCCACTGTGCGTCGCCGCGATCCAGTATTGTTTTCATTCGTTTAGTTATTAATATTAAATGATAATTCCTCCACAATACAAGACACAATGTCGGATATACACAGGAAGCTTGTGTTTGAAAAAACGTTCAAGATAGCTGATGATAAATGTATTCAGTTTCTACTAATAAACCAGTGAGGGGCAATAGAAGCAATTGAGAGCCACAGGAGCTTCCCCCGAAGTTGCAGATTCCTCAACTTCTGCTTGTGAGTTCAACTGAGAGAGGTATAGGACCCTCTATTTTTCTTTTTTTTCTTCTTCGACTGTGAACGTTAGAAAATAATATACATGGCCCCAAGGTATTTGCCACATGTTTGCTGATCAATTCATTCAAGTTATTGCCCAAAGTTTAATGCAATGCACACTGACCCAACAAATACATACACTGACAGACTGGAGCTTTTATAATTGATGTATCTCTATCTGTTAATGATATAATGACCGGTATAAACAACCTCGACAACAATAAAAGTCATGGTCCTAACGACCAGCCTCACTAAGGCACAGTTCCTGTAGGATGGAATCAAGATCGACACGAGAGGCATACAAAAATGCTTAAAGAACACCCTCATCGGACAGAGAATATGCAAAGAACAAACCCGTCAGCAAATCTTGCATATGCTTCTCATACAAAAAAAAATCCCTTAAACAAAAAACTTTATACCCCTCTGGACATCACAATTACCACGAATCAATGTTACCGTAAGATGAATTTTGAAAGTAGTAAAATCTACTACCTTTTTGAAAAAAGGGGTAAAAAATTTTTTTGATTTTAAATCAATTTTAAAATACCCCATTGTCACTACGAAAATTTACGCATATAGCTTAAATAGCTATAGCTGACCCGGCGAACTTCATACCGCCTCAGAATCGATAAATGTTCTGTTTACTATTTAGCTGGGTTGCAATTGAGTCGATTCCATTTCATTGAAGCACATATGCGACATTTTTTGTTTTGTTGTCAGGTGTGAGAACGAACAAAGTGAATGGTTTGCCGACACGTGAACATGCTACGCACAATTCACCGTGAGAAAAATATTCATTTTCTAGATTCATGCCACAAAAACTCTAGGATTCACCTAGTGATTTGTTGATCGTCATGGTGAATGCAAGACAAATCGGCAGTTAAATTGCAAAAATTCAGCGAAAATGCAATCAATCCGTTCGATTCATCGACAGAAACACGACCATTACCATTGCTTAGAGAAAACATCGGCAGATGGATCGTTTAGCAAGGCAACTAGCATGTTTGTTCTCAACTGTCGTGTCTTCGTGTCTTAGCTGATGCAGCACAAAATGTTGGAAACATCTTACCATTGACAGTTTGAAATGATTCAAATGATATCGGCCAACGAACATTCACCAGCAACAACCGCAAGTAGAAGCATTCGTCATTGTTCGGATGAACTCTGCAAATGTGACCAAGAGCATCAGTAGAATGCATCGCCTTGCTTCCGAAGTTGAAATTTCTTGGATGAAGCGTTCCAAGTGTAAGACGTGGCATCTGCAAACGGATAGCTTTGGCAAATCGAAAAGAAACTGGCCAAAGTTATCGCTGGAGGTGTTTCAGCACGTTGAACAACGTTCGATGCGTTGAAATAAACTCGTTGATAATTCTCAAGATGAACTGCAAAATGTGCAACAGTGAGATGACGCTCATAAATGGGAATGATATCCAATGTAGCCCAAATCACCTCATTGCAACTGACATATCGTAATATTACCAAAAAAGCCGTTCTATACAAAATGTAGGTATGAAAAAATGAATTTTCTTCATAAATATTTTTTCGTCAAATATCCGATGTTTTAATAGTTATTCTCCAATTCGGGACGAAGACAAATCCAACAAATCAAAAATCGTAAAAATCGGTCCAGCCGTTCTTGAGTTATAAGTGGTGTAACTAGCCGGACTTTGTTTTATATAAATGTAGGTGAGGGTCTTTACTGTAGTTTTTTATTCTAAGGCTGCGATCGATTTAGCCATAAAAAAAAATAGAATTATCAAAACAAGGTAGTAGAATGATAACTTGATGTAGTAGTGTAGTATATAATCATTTTTTTTTTCTAAAAAGGTAGTAAAACTACTACATATGTAGTAGAACGGTAACGCTGCCACGAATTAACCATAGACTTAAGCTGGCATTTTGTACCTTAGCGTTGTTTTTTTGTGCGAGCGGTTAAATAATAAAATTTCCTACTAAAATAGAAATCACAAACCAATATGCACCACACACTTCCCGAAAAACATGCTGACGACTGGCCAGCTTGTTTCTCTTGTGCATCGATAGCCTTAAGAATAATAATACAAAGCACGATTGTATATCACGAAAATGATCAAGTTCATATAAAAAATATTCAACAATATATTTGGTGCTGATTATTTATTTTTTGGTTCAAATTTGCGGTCGTTCTTGGCCATTTAAATGTTTCAGTCAAGTTTGGCCGTCCTGAGCTCGTATATGCTCCGAAACGGCCAGTGTTCGCCAGATGTAAGGCAATCTTTCATTTTTACTCGGGTTATTGCATAATTTGTGCATAATAATATAGGTAATCTACCTAAAAGAAATGTCTAAAAAGATAAGGGAGCATAAAATATCTCGCACGAGGCGCCAAAATACCTAAAGCCGGCCCTGCTTACCACCTGGAAAGTAATGGGTTAGTGGAAAGATATGTGGGTGAAGCAAAAAGTTGAATGATGAATTTTGTTAGATAAAAAATACTCGTTATTGGACATGGACGAAAAAAATTTCCAATTTCTTTATACCCACCGGAAGACACGTTCTTCGGTCACAAACCAAAAATGAAAATGGATATAATTAATCCAGCACCTAGAAATGTGGATCCCTGCAGCAGTGTGAAGAATTATTAGTCCATGCGTCTGAGTAGATTAAATTGAATTTTTGTTAACATTGAATAAATAAATTTGTTACATGGTATAAGTATGCAAGGAAACGATTTGACACAGCAATAATGCTAAACAAGCAATTAGTAAACCATTGTAAAAGAATAGAGATCGAACCTAATGGGGTAGAAATGTCATATATTTAAATATTGCATTAAACGCACTCCACTGATATTTAGTACACTGCACTGTTTTAGAAAAACCAGCATCTAAGCTCGGCCAAGGTTCGCTCTCCCTTCAACTTCTATTTCCGGTTTGTGTCAAGTCGAAGTTCCACAATAAAAGTTAAGATATTTTCATCCCAACTTTTGAACAAGCAGTTACACCAACATTACTTAAGCTTAATTTCGAAAACATGACCTAGCATAACACTACATATTTCCTTTGAATAACTTAAATACCACATCGAGTATGTAACACACTTCACTCGTAGCATTTCCGCAACGGAATAGAGCTCAAAATCATAATCACAATATCTCAATTACATGCCTTCAACCACAAGAATCATCGCAACTCCGGTGGTCTTAGCCGACAATCACCGGATCCATGATGTGTCTACGCCACCCACATAGCACTTATTGCATCCACATTCCGCATCCATCGTCTAGTGTGTAAAGCGCCTTTAATGTCCTAATCGCACAACATCCAGAGACTCACCCAGAGCACAACACCCAGACGAGCCAGGATCGTAAACGCATTTCTCCCCATCCCTCCAGAAAGAGTAGCACACATGCTAGACGCACCCAGTTCAAAGGAAAATGTCGAGCCGGAGGAGCCCGGGCGTCGCCCCAACGTAAACAAAAATGCTGGACCACACATCAAGACATCAGTTACCCGGAGAATCTCCATTTTGACAAATTAAATGACTTCTAGTCGATGTTGTTGTGACACAATAACACCTCGGCAGGAATTATTTTACCAACTGGTTCCTTTGTGGCGCGTTTTCACTGGAACCAGGACAACCAGTCGGATAATGCCCAGCCTTGCCGGCCCCCGAACTTAATCTACATCAGAAATTGCTGATTCCTACGTGCCATCTGATATGGAATTCCCCGAACAGTGCTACGAGCTCGTTCCTAGAAGTGCCCACAGGATATATTACTATAAGGCTCTGGTGAAGTTCATCAAGGAAATCGTATTTTAGCGGCTCCGGCTAACGTCGAGTTTAACTGATTTGGAGCATCCCCACAGCCCGGCCGGATCCTAGCACCAGGCCAGCCCACAGGACGGCATTTGCACGAACGCATTATTCTGAAATGCATCACTTATATTGTGCACTATCATATTCTGGCCACATCAGGATGCCCTGGTGCACCAGGAACGCAACTCATACGTGAACGTATACGAGAATGTAGAATCGCGCCATGATGTCGTTTGGGGTTGCTTTTGTGCTAACCACAATGTCGCACGCCGTGATGCCCTAAAACACAAATGCATTAACATCGTTAGGTGATATAGGTGTTGCATACACGCACACCGTATACACGCACACATACTGGCGCATTTACTGGTGACATTGCATGCGAAAATGCATTTCTGATTCCGTTCACGGCCAGGACATCGTGTCTCTTTAATGCGTCCGACCGAACAGGATACCAAGGCCTCTGGGCTTCGGTTTTGGTCTGATTGTCACTTGTTTTGGGGGTTTCCTGGACAAGTCATGTAATATTTGTGTTTATTATCGTTATGTTGCGGGGTGGTCAACGACGACAGCATGGTGCCAGAAACATGTTAGATCGAGGCTGTAGGGAATTATTTGATGGCTTTTAGATACTTGGAAGTGATTTTTTTGTAATGCTGTGCAGTGATGGAGTAATTGAAACACTCCAGACATGACCAGTAGCGAAATATGTTTCTTGCTGGAGGAGAATTATTACTATACAACTACGTTTGTATCAAAACTTTTGGCCGAGTAGGGACCAATTCAACCAACATAGTTAAATCATATACCTATTTTGAAATTGTGCCTCACAATAAACTGCAATTACGCCTAAAAAGGAATTTACTAGAGCCAAATGCAGGGACGCTATCCTACACTGCTTAGAATGCGAGATATCGGAAGTTGGAAGGAATTTTTAAGTTTACTAAAATGTTTTAAATTTAACTTAGATTAAAAGTGCACTGACAAAAGATATACCACAGCTCGGGTACCTCATGTCTGGTGGTCGCTTGACGGGCCTTGATGGGTGTTTAACGGATCGTTTAATCGTAACGGATTAGCCGCTAGGGCGTTTTAGAGCTTTTTTCAGGATTTTACACACATCAAACTGTATTTTTGAACCCTGTACTCTATTTTCATGAACAACAGTGTATGCAGAATACTCCCACCTACCCAAAACTATAAAAGTGAAGGTTCTACCCTACCAATTTCCAGAGTTATAAGTCGTCAAATTCAAAGTTTTGAAAAGATGCAATTATAAGAATGCACTTTTCGATGCAGCAATGCAATTTCAAAAAAGTACAACACCAAAATATGGCGGAAAGTTTCTAGACGAGCTAATGAAGTGACTGCAGAAAACCCCATCTCAACCTGACTTATTGCAAGATAATTGGGCTAGGTAGTCGGGTTTCTCGTTCCCATCTATGTTCCTAGGTCCGAGATACCAGACAAGAGTCATGCTATCCCTTCTACAGAGTCTCAGATCTAAATCGCTACATTAGTTTGGAGCGCATCACAACCGAGTCTACAGCTCGTATAGGCGTTGGCTGTATATGAAAATTTTAATGCTACATCCCCACCACCAACCAAAAGGTGCACTGAAGCAGAGATAACGTGGACAGAATTCTGGAGCCCGTGAAAATCTCAAAGATTCAGAATCATTTGGCGAATATACCAGAGATGACATTGGGTTTTCCCTAAGATATTAGGTATGAGTGCCGAGAGATGGGATAAAGAACCAGATTTTTGTATTAGCTGACAGATAGTGTCTATCTAAGTGATAAATTCCCGTGTAATCAATTTTGAATAAGTTTGGTTAAGCCAACGTGTCCTTGATGAGCTCGGTACTATCAATCGGGCCACACGGTGGATCCTAAGCTATCAGAACTAAGAGAGAAATGAACAGGTGGACACCTTCGGCAGAAGGGTTTGCTGCTTTAGTTTTCACGAAACCGGTTTTTGGAACATTCACGAAGCTGGTTTAAAACGTCCTTGATTGTAGGCTGATAAGGCGCCACATTTTCTCCTTGTATCGTCTCACAAAGTGACCACAGAATTACTCCTGCGAAGTGGGATACTTGCCTTCTCCGCGGCAGGGTTACCCACTCATAAAATTTTGTACTCCTAAGAATTGATCGAAATAACTCTAAAATCTCTTAAATTCATTGCTGAAGAATCAAAATGTACATGCTCTTTTAAAAAATTGCTAAGCTCTTTTAAATAACATGGGCCAGGATAAATTCGGTGGGATTTATTGAACGTCTGATGACCTATACAAGTTGAGAATTAGGGGATGAGTATTTTAAATCTTTAAAACGGCGATATCTCAAGAACAACGATTCGTACGGGAAAATGTATAATATCATTTTTTGTAGATAATCGCATGATCTACAAACTTTGTAAACAATATTTTCGGATAGGACTATCCGTTTAAGAGATATTAGCCAAAAACGAAATTTTCTGTTTTTAGGGGGTTGTTTTTAGGGGTAGTGTACAGCCAATTTTGCGAAACTTTTTTTTAACATATTCTACTCACGAAAAACTATATTTTTAGAAAAAGTTTCGTGAGTTAACATTTAGTCTGACTCTGTCGACTGAACTATAATGAAATAACAAAAACAGCGTTTTGTTAAATGAATATTTACAGCGTTTTGGCGGCACTTTGGTGACGGGGAATGTTTTGACAATAATTTTTATGAATAGAGAATACTATCAAAAATAATCTCCTGAAAATTCATGACTAATACTATAACAAAATTGAACTTTATTTCCTACCCCCTTTATAATTTTAGGGTACTACATTCTGGCCACTGGGGGTTGCCAGGAGTAGCTTTTATTGTTCAGCAGGTGTATAAGATTCAGTGTGGAAATTTTCATGACTAATGAAATGACAACCCAAAATACGTCGCTGGCTCTTCCTCTATAAGAACTCTATGAGACAACCTCATTACAAATCAAATGGGGCAATCCAAACATCTGTTTTACTTTTGAAAAGTATTAAAGTAATTAGCCTTATGCTTTTCAATAAGCATTTACGGTAATTAGTACTGAGTTGGGAGACCACGCGGGTTTTGAATAATGCAGTAGGATCCTACCTGCACCAATTTTTTGGAAAAATTCCACGTTTTTTTGATGAAAGTTAATTTTTCGAAAAAATTAGACCGGCAAATGTCAAAAATGAGTTAATAATACAATGATTTTTTTTAAATATTGATAATTAGATTTAAATAAAATCGTATTGGCTGACCGTACTTCTGCACGTCGCATGACAATTTCTGGCAGTCATCAGACACCCTCCTTCAGTAGATCAAATATAGGCATGCGAGGATCTCGTCAGCTTTTAACATTCGCTGTTAGGATGGGTTGTGTCAGAAAAATGATAACAGACAGATTATGCAAAAGTTGCTGTAACTCTCCAAAGCGTAGTAACCACCCTTTTGTAGAACGAGTCTGTCATGCCATGGGCTATTTCTAAACAAAAAATGGAGGAATGTTTTCATAGACAAGTGCGGAACTTTAAATTTTCCTAATAAGCGTTGTGTCGGAGGTAGTATCCGATCAAGTTAGAGGATTAGTTTTATTTTTATTGAATTTGCCATACCCAAATCAGTATTAAAGTGTGGGGGTATCACCTCTCCGGCAACTAACCGGATAAGAAGGTGGGATGCACTATTGGTGCTACCAACCTATCTACTATGTTGTACATCAAACTAACGCCTTCAGAAGAAATTGGTGCTACTTTCAGCTTAGTTTTTGAACTAGACCAATTTAAAGATTTCAAAATTTGCCAAAATTTTGCGATGTTCGATTTTTTGCAAATTTGTAACTAAAAAATTAGAAATTAAAAAATCAAGTATAAATTTGGTGTTTTGAAGTCCATGAGGATCAAAATTAATTAAAAATTCGTTGATTTGATGTAGAATATCCCTAAAGTGATCACTATAAAATTTATCAAGCATACCGAAGAAATGATAGCCTGTGAAAACAAATTCTCAAACAGAATATTTTCCCACGGAATATCATCGCCACGGATGATATGGTTTTGGAATGTTCTCTGCTCTGTCGGCACCAAAAATGATAAAAAGAACTACTTGTTACGGGCGGGAATTATGGCTTAACACGGATAGAGATCCTAGCCGAATCGGATGAAGTTGATGGCACATCTGATCCTGTGCTTGTGTTTTTTTAAAATTGGGTGAGTTTAATCGTGCCAGACATCCACAAAAGATGAATATTTTTCGGGGCATCCAGTGGAAGTGTATTTCTCCCCAGTAGGACTTGTAATGGCTATGGAAACGATTTGGTAATCACAATTCACAAACTCTAGACCTTACCGCACGCAATACCAACTGCATTACATTTACATTGCAATGTCCGCCCTGGTAAGGCCTTTCTTTTTACATCATACAGGTTTTTACATACAGGTCATTACATTTTGCATTACTTTGTATTAACTTCCGATTTTCACCAAAGAAATAATTGATTGAAATTTCAGCGGTTGCCAAAAGTCCTACTGGGTCCATGAGATAGTTTTGAGTGATTGTACCTTGTGATAGTTAATCACAGGTAAGTATATTACAAGGTTCAACATTTTCAATTTTGCATGAAAAATTCAGTATGATTCTAGTTCCCAATTTTTGTTACAAAAATATGGATGAAATTACATCAATACTATATTCCATAGAAAAAAGGACAGTCGAACCGGTTGCTTTCTACAGGCGACTCGGCTCCGCGAAGACGGTGAAATAGTGTAGACTACAGTTTTTTTCCATGCCATCATCTACATATAAATCACTTGAGAAAAGGTGATAATACTAAGAGTATATTCGTTGTAATTGGACAATTTAGTGAATGAATTAGAAAAAATGTTCTCATTTGGCAAAGAGAAAATTCGCTTGCATTAGCAAAATGATTGCGCAGTTTCAATGTCTAAAATCATGAAATTAAATTTTTACAGCAACCACAATATTGATCAGATTTCATCTCCAGGAACTTCGTTTTATTTTCAAACTTGAAAAAACATCTAGACGATAAAAATTCAATTCGAAAGGAGATCATTGTTGAAAAAGATTTTCCGGACCTTACGAAATCCTACTTTTTGGACGATTTAAAAATGTAGAAAAACACGAACGAACTTTTGAACGACTCTCATAACATATGTGCTTAAATTTTCGAAATTTCAATTTAATAATCGCTATTTTGTAAACATAAATGTAAGAAAGTCAAGGTAGTCCTTTATTTGTGTAAGAAAAATATTTCAAAATATAGCACATTCCAATTATGTATTAAGTACCAAACGTTAGCATATTGAAAGGTAGCACGAATATTAGGGATAAACGAACTTTATATAGGCCACAAATTTGTTGGAAAGTCTTTGACCTAACTAAAAGATATTGCTGAAACAGCATCAATGGATTGTATAGGGTGAAAAATGCTGTTGCTTGCACTAAAATGGAAGCACAGGCCTTAAGCAAAGCCCTTTACATATTCAAATAGTTAACCAGTGAGCCAGCCTAATTTTTCAGTAACATTTGAAAAGGAAAACCACTGAAATCAACCCACAGAATCACCATAACGAACAGTAACAAAAGGCCTAGGCTTCTACAAGCCATTCACCACAACGTATCCACTACCCTTCACCTCAATCAAAATCACAAGCAGACCTAAAAAATGTCCGATCCCTGCCGCCATTCACAACGAAAAATTCAAGTACAAACTGGGGTCTATCCATGGAAGAGCAGTTAATATCCTGCGGAATGTTATGTGGGCTCCTGATGGACACCGGCACACGAGCCCCACACACCCAATCTTGATCCCGAAAACATGCTTCACAATTTCACGTATGTATGACGATGCTACAAGGATGTAACAGAATAGCACCAGCAGGACGAAAAAATCCTGGAGCAGAACAAAGGGTACGAGGGCGCACAAACGAGCCTCAGAATAATGAAAAAATTCCACTGCCGTTTAAAAATCATGATCAGCTCGGGTCTCCACAATGTGACACCACGCAATGGTCCGGTTGCCGGAAAGCAGATACAGCCCGGCCGGCCGGGCCCAGTTCCCGGCAGTCGGTGGACGATTTGGTGGAACTAACTGACCATGAACTATGGCAGCGACGCGATGCTTTTTGTGCTATTTTTCCACTTTGACTGAATTTGTCTATTTTTCGGTGGCGGGTAGTTCCCACCCCCACAGTGCAGGACCCGTCCACATACGTTAAACACTCGGATTCATCCGGGGCTGGCTATACGCGCTTTGTCGGATTTTTACGACGCGATGCATTCATCCCGGGCTCCAGGAGTGATCGCTCTTGCAATTTTCATTTTTATTTTTTGGCGATTTCCAGCCCCGCTGACGAGGTGAATGGGTTTCGGCAAGTCAGGGATGAAACACTTCCATGGGTTTGAATGACTTTTTTCGTCACCAGTTTGTAGTGGTTTTCGTTCAACATGATTTCGGTTGGCGGTTTTTCACCCCAATAGGTGAACACCGCTTAAATTGAATGGTGCCGCAGGTTTAAATGTGGCCAAAATACTTTTCAGTGTTGTGACCTTGGACGGCAGAGAGGCAGAAGGGAAATGCTTTATTATTCAGTCCGATTTTTTGGAACAGAAGCTTTATGGAGCAGTATAAGAACAAGAATTTTAAGTAGAGTAGGTGCTCATCGAATTCACCATCTTAAAATGTAAGAATTCATTGGGGCCGGAAGTTTAGCTCTACTCCCGCACTTTTCGTCTAAAAGCTTTTCCTGCACCAACTTCCTTGAACGTAAGTAGTTCTTAAATTCAAGAAGAATTAAACCTAAATTTGATTTGTGTCCTTTAGAAATGGCAAATGATAAGGTTTTTTGACGATTGAAATAGGACACGCTTTCGAACCAACATTACATTTGAATGGAGTCAAGAGTTCTAAAAAGGTAAATTGTCAAATTCTCATATCACTAATGGTGTGGAAGTGGACTATGATAGTCAGCGCCAATTAACCAATAAAGCTCCGAAAACAAATATTTGGCAATATAAGTAAGTTAACTAGTTGGGTTTCATACGGATCTTGCAAGTTCCTGACTGGGATTTGTGTTTCTTCAGTAATAACACCAACTCTGTCGCTCCTGTGTTACCAGAGTTATGCAGTGCCCAGTTGGCCAACCACAGTCAAGATGAGAAGACGGGGTTAAGACTAATAAAGCACAACTCCGCAACACAAGAAATTTCAGGGATTCTGCGGAACAGAGAGCATCTGGAAGAGAAATAAAATTTAGGACAGGGCTCTAAGTGGCCTGTAGAGCTTTCGAAGAAGAAGATTATACGGAACATATTTAAGAAAATCAATATCTCTTGGAGGTATTTAATAACTTTTTATTGGAGCGAGGTTCTTTAACGGGGATTGCGAATGAATGAAAACGCAAAAAGTTGCCGTTGTGCCTTCGACAATAGGACTTCGTAATGTTAATCGAAGGAATGTTTCAATCTAGAAAGTAGACATTACGCCATCGTCTGGTCCCAAGTCAAGGGTGTGAAGAGTGGTCGACCTGCCGAATTGACCAGAATCGAGAAACCGAAGAAGGCATGAAACCGTATTTTTTAAAGCGGCACCGACAGCAGTGTATGCGTTGCGGGGACGTCCCGCTCGGACCGCTAGCTAACGAATCAAAGAAGAAGAAGACATTCCGCATTCGAAGGATAATGTACGGAATCGAGTCTGGAAGGTTTCTATTTCTTACTGGCAAGCAGCTTTGAAGCCTACAAACGACCAGGCGAGTGCACTGGTGTGCTAGTATCGAGATTCGAGCAGCCTAACAAACGAGCAGGCAAGTGCGCAGCCGGATGCGTACCTCTCGATCTTTCTCACTCTCTCTGTCTGACTTTGTTTCCGTTTAAACCCTTTATAACTTTGAAGAACTGCCTTTCAAGCTCAATTTGGTCGATTTCAATTGGTTACTTTCATCTAATGAGTTGGATGACGATATAGATTTTACTCCGTCCTGTATAAAACCTTCGCATCTTGGGTTCCTATTGAGCCTTTTAAGTCGTCCATATCACCCCCTTCCCTGGTACCACAATGAGTCGAGACGTACCAAAAACCTGAAGAATAAACTCTGGAAAAGACACCGCTACACATCCACCAATTTATCATCTGCGTATTCACCTACCTACCTTGACACTGCAAGTTTCTATACATTTCTTAATCGCTATGAACAATTTCATGCCCTCTCCAAAGCCCTCTATGATTAACATGGAACGTAAACTGTATGGTTATTCCAGAGCATTCTTTCAATTTATTAACACTAAGAAAAAAGTTGATATTTAACCCGGAACCATGCAATATGAGAACTCTCTCAGTTCTAATTCATCCGAGTTTTGTGACAAGTTCGCACCGTTCCACAGTGGAACCAAATCCAAAAAAGCTGGCAAAAAGTCAAAAAGTGCATTAAATGATCTCAAATTTTACACTCGTGGGTTGATCTCGAATCCGGTGTCGAAATTTCTATTTTCAAAATGGCGGACTCAATATGGTTAACATAACCTCTTAAAAAAATCAAAATTTCTTTTAATATAATTTCTAATAGTTTTGATTAATTTTTTTTAAGCAAGTTATTTTATTAGGAAGTAAACATTTTTTTTTTTTTTCTCAAGGAACAATGAGTAATATCTGATGAATGGTTCTCAAATTTTTTTGCAATATACGGTTGAAAAAATTCCCTCCACAATCCTCATTTTTGGTTGTGCTGCACGTATGGAACCCTTAAAACACGGGGGGGGGGGGGGGGCAATTTTGGGCAACGAATTTTTTTTGGAGGTGAAGGATTACACTTTTATCAACAACGCCCAGCAAGTTTTGCAGGGGTGCAGAGGGGTGCAATATTACTTCTTGTCCAAAATATATCCCACTCTTACAATCCTAATTCATAAAAATCACGTGTAGTAGATGCTTACTGTGTATTATATAATATACTTGCTTAATGGGTAGACTACATTTTTTTTATACTCTACATACCTTCCATTTTTTCACAATATTAACGTTTAAAAATAACTCAAAAATTTATCAGTCCGTAGAAAAAAATCTAACCTTCCGTGACTGATTGCTCACTATTGGAAGTGTCCTCGAACCAACCCCCACAAAAAAAACGCAATCTAGTAGCTTTTGGCCAGCTTTTTTGGATTTGGTTCCACTGTGGTTTCTTCCTAAAATCTTTCTCGTTTCGCGTTCTAAAATCCTGTGCAGGGGCCTACTGTGTACTATTCTATGTTTATTTCAAAAATCCCTAAATAAACGGCGCTTCCCAACCGTATGGAAGAACTCTTTTATAATATCCGTCCATAAAAAAGGTTGTAGGAACGAAATATCTTAATTATAGACCAATTGCCAAGTTTAACTCTTCGAATCTATTATTTATTCTGCTATCGCCTCTATCTGCAAGAGACTTATCTCAACAAACCAACATGGATTTCTTGCAGCTCGTTCCACTGCAACTAATTTACTGAAGTTCTCTTCATACATTGTTCGAGGCTTTGTCAATGGCTGCTTAACTGACTGCGTTTTCATACTACGATATTCAGTAAAGCTTACGACAACCTCTCTCACTCTATTATAGTTCTTAAACTAAAAAAAATTAGACTTTCCGCATGCCCTCGTGGTACAGTTCCAGTCGTACTTAGCCGATAGAACGTACCAGGTTCTATTTCGCGGAGGCAAATTTAAAAACATCGAAGCGTCCCCTGGTGTCCCGCAAAGCAGTCATCTTGGCCCTCTCCTTTTTATTTTATCAATTGATGAAATTGTTACCCTGCTAAGGCACTGTAAAATACTTAAGCTGATGTCATCAAACTGTACCGCCGTATAAGGAGTATAGAGGATTGCAAACTTCTGCAAGATAGATTCTTGGTGTGGTCTAACCTGGTGCTTAATATTAGTATCAGATATCAGAGACTAGTATCCCCGTATGAGTACCGTCGTCGAATTACGTATGACGTGTCTCTTAGCCGCCGAGTATTACAGTCGTTCCGAGATTTGAGTAAACGTTGTAACACAGAAGGCGCACCTCTCAGCTGGGCCAAGAAAAATTACCCAACCCAGTAACAAGTAAGCTCTGAGATGAGGCTCTCAACTAAGCATGCAAACATAAAATTATAAAATTAAAGACATCCAAATTTACATATAGCCCACGCAAACAACAGAAAACGTAAGCGATCATGTAAGATTTAAAATACTCCCTTTAAAGACATCTTTACTAATGCTCACGCTAAAGAAATTAATATTGTGCTTCACGTTAATGAACAAGCGATTTTGAGGTTCAAATCTGCCGTAATTCGTGTTGATTTGTAAAAGAAGTGGTCCGCTCAGATTATTATAACTCTCTTTAAATAAAGCACGGCGATCTAGTAAACCTGAGTCAACCTTTCCATTACGGGGCTAAACGAACAAACGTCCGTTGAACGGATTCAATACTTCCAAGTTCCAACGTGCGAAGCGTAGTAAGGAGACCAAACCTGGGACGTCTGACAAGAGAATAGTGATCAAGGGGTAAAAAGGATAAATTATTTGGTCCATCTTTTCATAAAACCGAGGATTAAACTACCTCTAGAAGAAATATAGTTGATGTAAGTGGAACAATCCAGCTTACTATCGAGAGATGGCCTCATTAGAAAAGGTGTAGTTGAAAATTATAGTTCCACGTCTCCTACTAAATGTATGATTTCACATTTACCAGAACAAGGTTGTTGTTAGCACACCAGGTTGTTGTTATGGTTTTCATTGGAGAACCTCCACACAGGACTTAAGGACAGCAGGAAGAATGACGTCGGAGCCAGAAGTGAAGTCGAATGGGAGTTGGTCAATATGTTTCACGATATCAGCACTGGTAATTGGGAGAGGCAAAATATGAGCCTCATGGTTAGGAACTATGTGACGAAAATTATTATCATTAGGCTGAAGGTGTGAAAGATTGACGAAAGAATGACGCAAACATGCTGCAAATAGCATGTGATTCCCAGCTAGACCAGTTCATGTGCTCCATAGTATTAGGTAAGTTATCAACTTTTTTCTTAGAGTTGACAAAATTAAAGATGGTTTTTACCTCCATCGTCAAGTGTGTTAATCATATCTGGTGGGATATAGCAGCACAGCAAGAAGAGATTTGTTTTTGAGAAGGAAATTTTGAGAGCGAGTAGCGTGAATAGAGAACCTAGGAAGAGCGAGTAGCTCAATGTCAAGGTGGATAGGGAACCTATGAAGCGAGATTGGGTTACAAATTAGATGGCTACTATAAGCGAGAAGTACGCCCCCCTCCGAGCTTCCGTGTCAGTGCAACGATCCCTCCGAAACACTTGGTAGGAGGAATCAAAGAGTTCAGAATTAAGAATGCCTTCATGGAGCCAGGTTTCAGTAAATGCTAGGAGTTTGAGTACGGGTATGCGGAACAAAAAGCTTGGACCAGCAGGCCAGAATCTAGGATCTAAAAGTATCTAGGGAGTAGCAGACGATGCAGACAAAACAAAAGAAGCAACAGGCTTGGATGCTTTGCTGACTTTTCTGCAAAAAGCCATTCCAGCGTTTATAGATTCCATCTTTAAATATTCACAGATAGTCTCCATCTTCGTCTCGGGAGAGAATCGAGAGATGAGGAGGTTTCGGTATCGTTACAGAGATCTCAATAGGATCTGAACCTTTAGTGACCGGGTGATCACCCACTATCAGAGGCGCAGAGGTTAGTACCGAGCTTGGCATAGAGGTAAACTCTGACTCTGAAACGCGGACCAAGGAACTCACGATGACACCGTCGCCAGTGGCCAGTAAATTTTACTCAAAATCTGAAGATGATGTTATCTGAAATGGTATTCGGTGTAGAGTGTACAGTTATAGTAAAAAACTTGACTCCTTGAGAATAAAATAACTAAAAAAAACATTGTAAATGGCAAAACGCTAAAAAATGGAGAATACTGGAATTTTTCGCTTTCTTAGAAGGGACGATTTGCTTTGGGCCCCAGGACAGAGGGGTGAAACTCAAAAAGTGAAAAGTAATACTAATCGTCTAGGGGCCCCGTAACTAGCTTGAAACCCAAAATGCCAAAACCGCCATATCCCTGCGTTTTAATTTTCAAGCAAAAGTAATCTAAAACCTGAAACACAAGCACGCTAAAATATATGTTATGTTTGTAGGTATGGATTCTTCTACTCAACGCATTTACATATACATATAGTAAACCCTACTTTTCTTTTTTCCATTTCCGCAAATAGATGACAAAATCATAGGACATAAAATCATTTTCGCAAAAAAATGCTTATAACTTCAAAAGTAAACGTTGTAGCATAATAGTTGTTAGACATTATTCATATTAAATTGTCCAAGCTTTTCAATTTTGAAAAAAAAAATTATTAGTGAATTATGTATTTTTTGGAGAAAAAGGTGGTTGAAGTGGATATTTTAGTGAAAAAACAAACTAAATTTTGTCTTTGATGACTCATAACTCTGGATGTTGATGGGTTGACCCCTTGACATTTACAATTTTAGATAGGTGGGAGTATTCTGCGTATATTGCTCATTCATGAAAATATCTAATAGGGTTACAAAAATACAGGGTAATATGTAAACCTCTACCAAAAAAGCACGAAAATTCCTAAAAATAAGAATGTGAATGTATTTTTAAGCTTCGGATGCCACTAAGTATTAATGAATAGGTGCGTTAATTGAAAAAACAAACAAATCAAATGTAATTTTGTATTCACTTTGAATTTTTTCTTGAAATATAAAAAAAAACATTTAAAACTGTGTGCTAATAGCAATAATGGTTCACCAAAAGTCAGTTTGCTTTATAGATTTTGTTTAATTAATATTGGCGAATTAATAAATAAAATATTGTTAACTGAAGATGCTTTTAGACTTATTAAGATTTTTTTTTTGTAGTATGGTTGAGGATAGAGTGCATAAATTCAGGGCATTGTTTTGAAAACTATCACTGGTTTCTGTTCGTACTTTATATATTTCTACATATTTGATATTTATTAATTTAATGAAGCTTTTATAGTAAAATGTCTGCGAATACAAGCAAAACTATTTTGCATAGTTCAATTTTAAAGTAAATATTACTCCTCTTTAGTTTTAAATTGAGTACAAAAACGAAATCGAAACAAAACTTCTAAAAATCCAACCTTTAAAAACTGTAGCAAAACTTCATAATTTCCATTTTGTTGCACATTTTAACATCGAAACAATCCACAAAAACAACAACAAAAAACAAATTTAACAAAGTCCACCAATAAAGAAAACAAATTCCAAGGATATCACGTAATCAACAAAATCCACTATCGACCGCGAATCGAATAACCACAACCAAAAATAAACAGGAGCTGCCGTAACACTTGAAGAATCCTCCGCAATCCGCAGAACACGCGATTTTTACCACCCGAATCGAAATATCGGTTTCGGTTATAAAGTTGCCAGTAACCGTCGCAAACGGAGCGAGCGGGCGATAAAAATAATTTCCCGCAGCACCGTTACGCCGCGATGCCGTTACGAAGGAGCGAATTTCCACTTGGTATCAAGGACAGACCGCCCAGCGGTTTCGAACTTTGGCGGCAGTTCGGCAACTAAGCGCGGCTCAGCGTGTGCACATGTGTGTGGGGCGCGCTTGTTTAATCCAAAACAGAATTTCCCGCAGGCGAGGAGTTTTCCGATTTTAGTGTGTTTAACTGCCGCCCGAATTTTCCTCGGTCTGTACATAAGCGCAGGCAACTACTCATTTACACGCTCCACATAAACGCACACTCCTCGGGCCACATTGCAGGCGAAGTTCCCACACGACCTCACAGTTGCCCACCCACACCGAGGAAAGCTCCGCACACAAAGCTCCGGCTCGGCTGCTCTGAAAATGGCACGTTCCTCATTTTCACTAGGAGCCGCCGAAAAAGGGGAGCTGGCAGTCGCCTGTGGGACCGTGGAAATTGGAAACTTCATTTAACCTCCGGGGGTTGTGTTGGTGCGGCAGTTATATGCACTTGATTAACACACATGCACCTGGGATTGGAAGCGGCAGCGCCACCACCGCGCACCACACCCCCGCACCTGCTAGTTAGAAAATTATTTTAGCCGCCCGCATATTGTTGGCCGGAGTTCGGTTCGGCGTTACATTCGGGCCAGCGACCACCCGCCACTGCCGCCGCCGCTAAATTGGCACCCCCCGATTCCGGTTCCACCACTGAAGATGGCATCCGTGGGAGGCGGAAGACTGGTGGGAAACTCTCTACATGTGTACAACACCCGCAATCACATACGCGACAGCACACGGGTCCGCTGCGAAGTCGCGGATAACAAGAGAACCGATTTTTTGGTTCGCCCTTATTAAAATGTAGATGTCACGTCACTGACCTCCCCGGCCGCTACCGCGGCGGACCCAATTTCGAAATCAGCGGCGGTTTCCTAGAACTCCTCCGCGACCGCAGGATATCGTGTGGAGACTATCATAACTTCGCGCCATTTTGGGGGGTGGAAAGTGCGAATCGGCACCAGCACGTAACGTGGTGGAAATGGGAAAAGCGTTAACCGGAAAAACTGTCAGTCAGGAGTTGCGGTTTCGTTCGTTATTGACAAAACTTAACTGAGTTTTTTTTATTTTCATTTTTTATTGTTTTTTAGAAGGATATTCTTTAGTAATATAAAGCTTTTCCCGCGTCGAGATCAAACACAATTAATGTTTTTATGTGAAAGTCTAAGGGTAGGAGTCCCCTTTGTACGACTATCAACCCGTCAAGTCTCTCATGTATAATAGCAAGCTTAGGTCGAAGGACAGGTGAAGCGCAGAATAGATTAGGTAGGATCTGTAGGTGCATGATGCGGAGGCGATGAAACCTGCATTTAAACTATTCGATGTTGTATGAGTTCGAGAATGCTGACTGTGGGAGTTTGTTCCACAGTTAAGTCTTTCTGCTTATTAATGAATTTTTAAATCGTTATCTAGGTGAGCAAGAGCTTTCACTTCATGAAAAAAGATATTAGGAAGAGGGAATTCAAAAATATGGAATCTCCTGCACCTGAACCTAATCAACATAATCGAAATTTAAATATGTACGTATATACTGGCAAGAAAGGACTGGTTTTGTTAGAAGAAGTTCAGATGTTCGAAAAATCATGGGACTTATTAATAAAGCAAAAAAAAAAACTTTTTATTTGTAGGAAAAACCTGGGGTCTTAAACCTAGGTTATACTACGGTCGTAAGGCCCATGATCTCATATACATCCATCGCATGGTGGGCTAAGACCAAACAAAAGGGTGCTATGATTAAGCTGGCCAGGGTGCAAACTGTCTTGGTATCACAGGGGCCAAAAGCACCTGTCCGACTGTGGCTATGGAGGCCCTACTGAACCTTCCTCCGCTACACCTGGTGGTGAAAAAAGAGGCTCTGGCAGGGGAACTGCGTCTACGGGAGCTATTCTCCTTTAAGCCAGGAGACCTGCTGGATCATTTATCGATCCTCACGGAGCTGAACTTGGAGCCAATGATATCTTTGTCCGATACCATTCCTGCTACTCTTGACTTTGACAAACCGTTTACGACGATTAATCGAAATTGGTCAGAGTGGCAACATGGCAGGCCTCTCTTTAGAGGAAGCACGGCATTTTGGTACACAGACGGTTCCAAAACCGATAAAGGTGTAGGGCTGGGTGTTTATGGCCCAAGGAGCAAAATATCCATGGCTCTGGGCACTACCCCCACTGTTTTTCATGCTGAGGTACTCGCCTTCCAGGTGTGTGCTCAGACTTGTATTACTAGAGCTCCAAATAGCTCTAACATTGTTATTTTCTCGGACAGTCAAGCTGCACTGCTGGCCATTAAATCGCACAGGGTCTCATCAAAGACTGTCCTGGGTTGTCTTCAATCCCTAAAATTCCTCAGCAGGAACAATAGTGTTACGCTGATGTGGATTCCGGGCCACGAAGGTCACATTGGTAATTAGATTGCCGATAGCCTGGCTAGAGCAGGCGCAAACTCATTACCTATTGGTCCGGAACGTTTCTGTAGCTTAGCAATCTGCCACGTAAAAATGGCCTTAAAGAATTGGGTTGACCAGACGTTTCTTCAAAGCTGGTCTAGGACCCAGGGTGCTCGTCAAGCTAAGAGATTCATCCAAATCGATAAAGGTAAGGCGGGCAAACTTTTAAATCTCAAAAGGTGGTAGCTAAAAATAATAACAGAGCTCCTGGCGGGGCCACTGTTCGCTTAACTATCACCAAAACAAAATAGGTCTGGTGGCCGACTCTGGCTGTCGATTCTGCGGGGCAGCTCCCGAAACTGCGGAGCACTTGATGTGCGACTGTGAGGCTACACTGGGGAAAAGACTGAGCCTCCTCCATCGTGATTTCCCTACTCCCAGGGAGATTTGGGACAGCAACCCAAAATCAGTTTTAGGCTACCTAAGAAGCCTTAATCTTGATGGTTTTTAAAGACGGGGATGGCACAATAGACCAAACAAAATAGGTCGCAGTGCCCGCTAGAGCGCCCCTCAACAAGAATAATAATAATAATAAAGCAGCAGATAGGTGGAAATTGAAGAACACTCTTAGTTTTGCTAGCACAGTGACTGTTCATTAGGGCCATAGCTGAATTGTCCTTCAAAAAACTAGATGCTGCTATAAACAAATCCAAGAACTGGAAGACTAGCGAGGAAACTAATTTAATAGCGTTGAACTGGTTAAATTGGAAGAAAAAGCACAACAAAAAAGTTCTCGACATTATTTTACAGTATATTCATACGAAGCGAAGAAGCAATATCGAGCTCGCCTAAAGTAAGCATCATTGTACCGCTTCATAAAACGGGTGATGAAAGAAAATGCACAGGTATCTCGCTTGTCAATATAACAAACAAAATCATATCCGAGAATATCATAGAAAGATCGTGGATTAAGAACAAGCCGATCAACTATCGATCAGTCACCTTCTGTACTAGCAGTTCCTCATTTGGATCACATGACAAAAAGTCTAGAAGAGTAAAGCGATGAACCGAACGTTTGTAGAAGACATACCAAACCTTTGCTTTCGAAGAAGGAGAAAGGCGGTCGTGCCATTCCTAGCCTGTTCGTCAGATTTGCAGTTTCTCTCTATATTTGGGTGACCCATCCATACAAGGAGTGTCTGAGACTGCTGAGCCATCTCGTTAAGAGATCTGCGGCATTCAGAGATAGTAAAATAGGCCTTCAGACCCACCTGACTATCCGAAAAGATGCAGACAGTCCCGTTCGTATCACCATGCTGTTTGATTTGCAGAACAGCCTCTTGTATGGCTAGAGCCTCCGCTTGGTATACACTGCAGTGATCGATTTGTCGGAAGAAAGATTCTTTCCCAAGCTCCGGGGAAAAACTCCTCCTCCTAGTTGACCCTCGAGTTTAGAGCCATCAGTAAAGAAGTTTCTAGCGTCTAGAAAACTGTGGTCTATTTCTCCATTCACGACTTGAAGGGATGTGGACCCCTTAGTTCTTCGTGAAGATAACCTCGGGTATGCAAAAGTCGGTTTCTGTGGGGATGTTGACAGAATTTAGCACCTTCATGTGCCCTCCCCTGATTTTGGCCCAAGATCTCTTGTTCTAAGGGTTGCGATGGTGGTGTTTTCCCTTGCCACCAGATTTAAAGAAGAGAGGTATAACATAACATTTAAGGCATCTACAGCGGTGGAGCGAAGCGCCCCTGTTATGCATAAGTCTGCATATCTTTGCAATTTATGAAATTTGTTTAGAGTGGTGAACCCACTCAAGGTGCCCACCATACTAAGACCGCGCATAGGAGTGTTGGGCGGACAGTCGATATGTATACCCATCCTATTAGCCCACTTCTTCCCAATGGATTTTTTTTTGCGAGCGGAAAGTGTTAATTCATTCAAAGATATTTGGAACTGCTGCTAAATTTGAGCCTAACATTGTTAAACCGGGAGGAATTTAGAGTGGGGTTTTATTCCTTTTAGTAAAGAGGTCTAATTCTGTTTTTACTGAGTTATCGCCTGAGTTCGGCGGTGGCAGCCCAGTTTGAAAGGGTTTGCAACGCCACCTCTATAAGGTCTCAGAGGACTTGAGGAAATTTTTCCTTTATCATCCGCGTACTTGATTTGCTTGCCATTGCTTCTACATATGCATCGCAACATAGAAACGATAGAGTACGCAACATAGAGTACTTCTCTTGGTGGGCTGCCTCTATTTTTTTTAAGTGATAGACTAGAGGCTAAGGGAAAGGCCCTTTGTACTGTCGACAATCTATTTCTTTTCTCATAGAGTGCAGTGTCGAATAGCAGCTCTAATCGACCCTTCGGGCCGAGCGGTGTGCTAGGCTCAAACTCACCATCCTGTCGGTAAGCACTTGATGGATGAGAGACACCAGCGATGCCTCGTTCCCCAGTTTCGCCAAGGCCAGGATATGACTATGTCCAGGAATGCTACTAATGTATACTCCTTGACATCGAGTGATTTTTCATTTTAGCTCCGGCGAGCAATTGCTATCTTGTTGCTATTTCAAATATCAAAACCAGTTGTCACTTATCAATTTCAAAGGAAACGTCGCCCAAAAGTTGTTTCTTCCCTTTACTTGTCAAAAAGTAACTTAGAGCAGGAAAAGTGAACAGACCTATTAGAGTGGGAACATACCTAATTCTAATACCACTCTAGATAGCTTAGGACAGATTCCTGGAGGTGGACACAGCACAGCCGGAAAGGAAAATCTAGAAAAAGTTGGATGAGTCAAAAGCAGACCTTAGGACGTCGAGACTTACGAATTGTTGGACGAGAACCTCGCAAGATGGAGAATATGGGAAGTGTTTAGCAAAACAGCAGGTCTGCAAAGGGCAAAGGTTTTGTGTTTCCTAAATTCCAAAAAAAAAATCATCTACCTGATCATTATTTTATTTTGATTTCAAGGGAGAAAAAAATTTGATTGGAATAAAATTTGGACTTAGGTTAAACGATAAAAGGCCTCTCAAAACCTAAACCTAAGATTTAGTATTTTCAGCAGAACAGTTGAGATTTTCAGTTGAACCAAAAAACTCACTAAGGAAATCATTGCCGAAGCTAGGTTAAGCGATTTTATAGTTTCTTTTAAAATTATAGAAAGATTGTTGATGTAATCCTCTTTAGGGATTTTTTTTTTCATCTCAAAAACAACATTCTGATTTCGATAATATTAGTGTTGTGACTTAAAAATATTACTCGAAAATTTGCAATCCTAGAATGGTCTAAATAAAAATTATACCAGCATATGGATGCATTGTTTTTGGGATTCTATTTGCATAATTTAATTTACCCCAAAACAATCGACTGCAAAAGCTTTTAGTGATAAGTGCAAGCGAGGAGAAGTTTGTCTGGATTAATTATGTTGTCCGAATTTGTTACTTGCTAAACCGAGATTTTCTAGACACTAACAGTATGATTCAGCATAATAATAGGATAAAATTGTTTTAGTGTATTTTCAATGATTAGTTTTGTCTGGGGAAGGATTTGACTCTGCAATAGTTTTTAGATATTTGCAAATGAACATAAAGGAGGCTCAAACTTAATCATGCTCATACGGTCAAGGAAAGTGGCTTGAATTGAAGACCACGGTATACAGAAACAAGGCAATGTAAAAGAGACTGACAGCTTTGAATACCGTGTGGGTATATAATAAAATTAGCTTAGCATAAAAGCTACGGGAAAATTATTGATTGGGTTATTTATTGCTCTTAGTGAATATTAAAACATTGCGCTAAACATGAGAACGGTTCACACGATCAACTTGCCTGATGAAAGTAGACGAAATAAATTGAAAACAAAGTAAATCCTGAGAGAAATTAGTTCAAATAACTATAATAGTGGTTAATCTAAAAGATTTTTCTAGAGCATTTATTTTTCCTGAACGTTAGCAAACAAACATTTCCTTCGTACTTTGTTCGCTGCACTAAATCGGGTGTTCGAATTCGTATTGAGCGTGTTGAAGCGCCGCTGATAAACTGGGAAGAGAATGACTTCATTTGGAAACTGCAAAGCTTTCCGGAGATAGTACTTGTCAGACTTGACCAAAAAGAATAAATTTTTCGATAACTACTGGAAATCCCGGGATGAACCGCAATTTCTTGAAACTGTATTATGCGTAGAAAACAACCGGCCGCCAAAAAGTGCTGATCCAAGGTTTGAAAAAATCCTAATTTTTGTAAAGGGTAACGAAATTACGATTATTAAAGAGTGTCGAATTTTGACAGTTTTTTTGGAAAGCTATCGCTGTGCAGAATCCAAAAAAGATAGATGTTAGAAAAACTTATCAATTTAAGGTCTTTCTGACACTTATCCAATTTTTTTCCATTTAAACAAAAAAGGCCCGACCAAATGCTATGAAATTTTTTTCTGGGCATTTTTTCGTTAATATTCTTTTCGGCACCGCAAAGAAGTTTTTGGTTCACCTGGTGGCGTGCAGGTATAAAAATCACGAACGTCGTTTAAACAAAAAAACGGTTCGACCGAATTTTATGAAAATCTTTTCAGATCATGTTTTGGTTAATATTCTTCGAACGGCACCTCAACTAAGTCGATAACTTTTTTGGTTCGTACAGGAAAAAATGACCACATATGTACGTACGCAAACACACACATACTTCATCTTAAATTTTTGTTTAAAATGCTCTTGGGACCTTGAAACATGAAAATACGTTTAAAATTTCGATTTCGATTTTCGGGCCGATTACAATAACTTCCCTACGCTGGGAAGTTAAAAAACTATTTAAGCCTTCACAAGTACATATGTAAGTAGAACAAAAGAAGCCAAAACATATTAAATATGACAAATTCAACTGTCCAAACCATAAACAAGGTGATAAATTTCACTCTGTAAATTAGTTTAATTAATTCTTTTTAATATTGTACATATGTACGCCAAGGGCATAACATAACCATCAAATTGAAAGCGAAATCCAATATAGAAGCAGTAATTGTAACCAGATGAATTAAGAGATACACGCTCTTCGAAACTATTGTTTTTCTGTCGTTCCTTTCCTTAAATTTTGGTTGAAAGCACAAGCAACATGTAAACCCTGAACCAAGTATGACGTGCCGTACCGTAGCCGTACGTACCCTAACGTACTTTGAAATTAAAGATGGAACACAATATCGTTTAAATGATTGCCATGGCTGGCTCTACAGTAGTCCAGTACAGAACAGTAGTCATTGGCAACTTCGATTTCATGTTTCAAGTCTTCAATTGTCTCTGGATGGTTAGTGTAAAACTAAGAAATAATTTAACGGAGTCAAATCGCAGCTTCGAGGTGGCCAATTGACGTCAGCATTTCTGATTATACGATTTTCGAAAACAGTGCGCAAAAGATCGATTGCTGCGTTGGCTATGTGGCAAGTTGCGCCGTCCTGTTGAAACAATATGTTGTATATGTCATCATCTTCAATTTTGGGAAGCAAAAAAATCGCTTAGCATGGCGCGGTAGCAATCCCCATTCACTGTAAAGAAGAAAAGTGGCGCAATAATGGCGTCAGATCAAAATCCACACGAGGCAGTCACACGTTTCCAGTGTTGCCAGATCAGGGGAATCTCCCATAAATTTAGGGGAACCGGAAGAGGAATTTCTAGGGTAATACAAATTTTACGTATATTCTTGATTTAGTCGAGGCAATTTAGAAAATATAATAATTGTCCCACAATAGTTGAAAATAATCGACAGAAACTGGTTCAGTGAATCCCCATTTCGCAACTACTTGACGCCGGTCGAATATATCGACTATGGATATGATATGAATGAATTTAGTAAAAATTGCGATACGTTACTTGGTTTTCAGTTAAACATCGATACAGTTTTTTTCGTCAAACTAATGGAAGTGACATTTCTTCTACTTTCTCTTTCAAAAGGTACTAAAGAATAGCTTCCATTTAGAGATAATCAGCATTGTCACTCCAGCAGCTTCACCACAGATAGAATATAAAAGATTTGTCCTCGAAATTATCAAGGAATGGAAAACTTCTACATCGTATTGAAATAAAAAAATGTATGATCTACGTGTTCTGGGTGAAAGTTCTTGAAAGAGTAGATGCTGGGGACGAGCCTAGATATAAGGGTATTCGCAAACTTGCAACCGTTTTGTTGTCGTTGCTATTTTCAAATGCCTCAGTTGAGAGGGTATTTTCCATTGCAAAAATTGTTAAAGATAAACTGCGCAATAGAAAGTCAATAATGGCTGAATGCGGTTTGTTTTAACGCCAAAAACGTCTTACTATGAGCCATCGACAATGATTATGAATCTGTTTCCTTCAGAAATGTTTGCATAAGTGATTTTGTGACCAGTTTCAAGAGATAGGCCCTTTTCATAATTGCATGGTTGCGCAAATCGATCATTTGCATGGTATTCAAAAAAGCAAATGTGCAAATATCATTTGTTCAAAACTGCAACCTGCTTGACAGGTCTGCGCAAATCTTGCAACTAATTTTGTACGCATGCTTATCTGATTAAAGAAGAAGAAAAGTGTCAAAAGTGAAATTTTGGCAGAAGATTTTCAGTTTTTTCGATATTATTAGGGTGTTTTATTTTAATTTAAATTATTATTGAAATTATTATGTATTCTATAGCGAAATAATGAAGAAGAGGTTTGGAGCACCCCAAGGATAAAACTTCTTTTAAACGAGAGATTAACGAGCTAAACAAGACACATAATTTATCCTTCTTTTTCGCTGTGAAGTTTCAAATTTTCGGACCGGATCTAATGAAGCCGAGTTATCTATCTACAAACTGACAATAACATTAATCACATTTTCACGATCCATTTTTCGTTTTATTTTTCAGCGTGACATATATTTTTGACAGCTGATTGTTTTCATTCAAAAATGCAAAGTTTCTAGATTGCGCAACTGATTTACCTGACAGTTGCTCTTTTGCAACCATGCATGCAAGCAGGCAAGCAACCATGCAATTATGAAAAAGGCCATACATGTGGTGTATTCGATGACTGCGAAAAAATCAGCAATTTGCGTTCATTGAGTCTTGCTCTCAATTGACCTGCTCTGGCTTAAGAATTCTCATTTTTCCAAATTTGTAGGAGCAGGCAGCGCAGCAAAATTCTTCTTTTTTTTTTCTTTTGACAATTGGCAAATCGAAAACAGAATATGTATATGTATTTTCTGAGCCCCAGATGCGACGATTTTTCTTATTGGCGTAGGAAAGGATGATGTTTTCGGTAAAATGGCACATATTTGATTAAGCGGTCTTCGACCCATTGAGCCGTACAGAAAACGCGTCGGATGATCATGCGGCTTCAGCTCTTGCACTAATTCAACTTTGTACGTCTTCATACCGAGGTTTCTATGCAAGATTCTTTTCAAGGAAGTGCGTGAAATGTTCAATTCAAACAACGAACCATGACGAGTTGGGTTGTTCACGTTAAGCACACTGAAGGAGTATCTACATGGGTTCTTTTATCCTGCAACGTTCCAGCTTCATGAACGAAAATTGATCCAGAAACTGCGTTTTTGGCACACATCCCTTGCGGCCTTTAATTTCTTCTTAGTTGTTTTTTCATGTAAATAGCACATGGTTAAAATTTTATTAAGATCGGTTGCGCGGTTTAAGAGCGTAGTTGGAATATACATACACACATAGATTTAAACATGTATGCACTTAAATAAAACGCAAAAACACATCTCTTCATCAACAAACATAATTCAACTGAATAAATAGCAACTATAGCCACCGTCAGGAAATTCACTGCGTTTAATTCACATTTCTGGGATTTGCCTAAATTTTGTGTATAAAATATTGCCAGTTCATGCTAAAAACCCATGCGAAATATTACAAATATCCCTTGAAAATGAAGACAAACAAATTCAAATTAAATGCAACTGTTTTTTTTTTTTTTTGTTAATAAGACTTTTGTTCTACGATTGCTACAGCCGTCATGTGTTTTTGATAAGGTGAGTTTATGACCTTTTACATATCCGCAATCTCCGTTAAATCCTCAATCTCAGTCAGTAATCTTTTGCTAGCTGGACCTGCACAATAATAACACTAGAAATTTTTGATTTCTTCCACATTTCGATATATTTTCCCACTGAAAAATTCGTGCAATGTCTTTACTAAAAGGTAAACAGAATCAACTCGCGCAGTGTTGAGGCGTGTAAGTGGATAAGACCGCAGGCACCTCCCATCTCAATTCCTTGATTTGTTCTCACGGTTTTCTTACAAAGTCATGCTGTATAACGACGCCTTTTTTGTTTACAAAGGCTGGAAATTTTGCAACAAAAGCTTTGTCTAGTCAATCTGATTGTTACAAATAAAATTCTAAAGTGAAGGTCATGTCTTTTGGAGCAGTTAATGGAATTTTATTATATCATATTTATTTTATCATATCATATTTATGTTATCTGTACACAGTGAAGAAATGTTGAGTTTTTAGGTCATTCTGACTCCGGGTTTCCATCAAACGGAAAGTTTAAAAAAATTGTTTTGTTTTTAAAAATTTTGTTTATTTTGAAGTTCTTGATGTGGGATAGTGTTTTTTTTATGAAAACACTATCCTCCGATAAAAATGTCTTCAAAATTGTTCGATTTTTACAACAGATTGATATTTTTGTTGGCAAAATAGTTTTTTTTCTGTTTCTTGTTTTGTCCGTTTGGTAGAAACCCCGACATATCAACCAACCGAGGTGATTGAACAATTATTTTTGTCTTGCTCTGACAGAAGGTATGAAACCCAAATATTCGATAGGGATCGTAAGATCGACCAAGGTGTGTTCCTTATTCAATAGCTCATCCAGTATTAGAAAAGGTTTGTTTCCCATTTTGCTCAATGAATATCACAATCTTGGGTCGTCCTTAACAAACCGAACCTCTAAGAGTAAAGTTATTCGATCTCGTCTCTTTTTAAAGGGTAGGTATTTTATTAATTGTGAGGGAAAAACATAATCCATGGCTATTGAAGTCCATACAGGATCTATTGATGGGATCGTTTCTTGCATATTCAGTACAGTGCGCGTATTCCTTAAATAGTTTCGTATGTCTTGTATTTAGACCATTCGAAACCGAAAATCGTAGCTAAATTCTTGGATTTTATACGGTTGTTATTACAAAGTTATATACATAGGTAACATTTGATTATAATTTAAAATAAATTGTTTATTAAAAAAATCTTATAGGACAGATTGCGACCCTCCTTATAACTAATGTTGACCCCCAGATTGATAAACAATGACTTAAGGTATCTCTGATTAGCAAACGATGATGATTTGTGAATGCTTTGTAGATACTTTTTAACTACTATGTAAATAAATTAAAAAATTACATTCCTCACATACTTTCACCACAAATTGCATAAAAGTTTCGCTTTTGTTGCGCACAAAATTTTTAGTTAGGTCAGTCACCTGTTTTTGAATGGCAAACAGCAAAAAAACCAAAATTTTCCGGTAACTTTTGAAGAAGTACTTTAAAGAGAAATATGGCATACCTCCAAGATCCTGTTACGCGTACCCGACTTTAGAAACCAGTGCTCTAAGAAATCGTTAATGATGCGAAAACAAAAATAATTGATTGTATCCACAGAAAAGCAGCAAATAATAGGACAAACCATCAATCATGAAAAGCGTAGTATAGAAATTGTAGATAGCTTTATATATTTAGGGGCAATGCCAACCACAGAAAATTAGATGTAAGAGTGAATGTGTAAAATATTAACAGTTCGATGCTATGGGCAGGGATCAAAAATATCTGATCACATGAAACTGGGCAGAAAAAGATGACTTGGATATATCACTTTATACAAAAAAAGGTACAACCTCACAAAAAAGGGCAAGTGGAAACCACGTTTCGTTACTTTCTTCTGAGATAAGTGTTAATGAAGAAGACCATAGGGAAGAAACGGAACTAGTAAAGATAGAGCGATACAACAAAATTATTTCATACCTTGTAACCTATCTAGGCCCACTGGGGATACCATGTGAAAACGCTGTTTGCATTCTACTTCAAATGTGGAGCCGGAAACGAATGAAGCGCGTTGCCCGAGATTTCTCAACCCTATATCTAAAAATCAGTGGTTCTACGTAAATTTCATATAGGACATTTTTATGCATATTTATCTCCCGAACAATCTTTATTTAGCTAAAAAATACATAAAGCCGATAATTAACGAGATATTTGATTTGATTTGTGTGACCATTGACTCTCCACAACTTGAGTGGCCGGTCAGTTGGCTTTATGGACTGTTTGGGAAATTATTTGTGACCCCAAAATAAAGAGAATCCCGCTGGAACATTCCCAGTTGTATTTTTTTTTTTTTTGAGGTTCATGTACAAAGTGACTGGGCTATTGTACAATAGTCTGAATAAATATTACTAGCATTGGCGTAACTAAGGGGCCTGGCCCACCCCAGAATAGCCATGCCCCCTGCCACCCAGAAAAAGCCAATTGAGTGCCTGGATATTCAAAACTCGCCACATGGAAAACATGCAAAAGTATTGCCCATGAAGGTGAAGAGAGATCTCACTCCAAACCTATACAAGCTATTGCCAGTTACTGTGCTCAGCTGGTGCAAAAAGAATTTGTCTGCTATGAGGTGCATAAATACTGGGCTTAGGAACACAATGATCCAGGACAGATTTTCAATATTGATAACCAGCTAATTAAGCGTGCCAGTTTATTTTTTTGTGACAAAATGGGATTTCCTATGGTTTTCTAATGACGTTTCAGCGAATTCCCTAGAGAGAAAGAAATAAAAAATCACTAAACCCATTTATTTTTTGTAAATATTATGAAATTATTTGTGCCCTGAGGTCATAACACAAAATCTAACAAAATTTGAGTTCCGTGACAAAAGGGGCTTATGGATAAGCGAAAGGACTATCCTTTTTTGGGTCCATGAGTTTGTATGGAAATATTTCAGATGATCAGTCAATTATTACATGTCAGTGGCAACGTCTAGATCATAGTCTATCATCTTCATACAAAATTTTTACCCCGTTAGTTGTGTGCGTGCATATATGAACATCACTACTGAGCACAACTCAACGCATACATTGTGAACTCGGTGAGACAAAGCCAGATTCTCTGTTTTCAATAAAGTATGCAGAGCAGAAAAGGGAGAAAAATTGAATCACCTGTTCCTTTTCATAAATCGAGCAAATATGCACCAATACATCAAGTTTAACTCCATATAAAATCTTTAAACCCCCAACAGGAAATAAATCAAGCGCTGCCAAAAAATGCAAGAATGCAACGCTTCCAATTCATATGTTATGGAAGCTCTTTGGAAGCACGCACTCTGTACTCCCATTTTTTGCCTTGTTTTTTAAGTTTTACCTTACTCCTCTTATTTGGGAAATTTGTGGTTTTTGTAAAAACAGTTGTGAAATACTATTTCTGGTGAAAACAATATGAAATGATGAAATTTTATTATTGAATTAAAGCTGTTGAATAATTATATTAATAATTGTATTTCAGCTATTTGTGTAAAGATTAATTATTGAATCTGAAAAATTATTTCGAATTGGATGTCAGGAAAATAGCGATAAAATTGACAATATGGATCACGAAAGCTTCAGGAGCTTCACAAGAGCTTCAATTTCCCAGCTTCAATTGCGCTTCTGCAACAACAAAATACAAGCGCTTCGTTCTGATGACATGTTTGTATTAAAAAGAAAAGAAATTTGATATGAATAGGAAACGCATTGGCGTTCCTTTTCAGTGCTTCAGAATCTGTTCAAAAGTGCTTCAATTCCCCGCTGGGTCTTCATCCAGATATTTGTGTGCGAGCGCGTACAAAAATGTTGCATTCCCTTCTGATAACTTGGCATTGTCATTTGAAGAGTTTGTGCATAAAGCTGTTAGCCTTTCACTTATTAACCGTATGTGGTCAGTGGTTGTCGCTCCACTAGTGATACTGAATTTTCTGAAAAAACTTAATCGCGAAAACGCATATGTTAGAATGAGTCAACTCCGTCCCCACGATAACGCACCATCACGTGAGACTATCATTGTGAACGAATTTCTGTCCAAAAATTTCACAGATCTTATCGGACAGTCACCGTATTCCCTGATATGGTACCGACCGACTTTTTTCTTTTTCCAAAACTCAAATTATGACTACGAGGCACCCGTTTTCAGTCGATAGATGACATAAAAGAGAATTCACGGCGAGTGCTGAAGTCCATCCCAAAAAATGCATTTAAAAAAAGTTTTGTGGGTTATAAATTGGCGTAAGTGTATTATTTGTAGAGGGACCTACTTTGAAGGCGATACAATAAGCTTTGATGAATAATACACTAGCAATATGCGACAACTGGAGAGGCATCTGTTTACTATCTACAGTGGGCAAAATTTTGTCCCATATATTACTATCTAGGATAAGTGAGGCAGTTGACCGAACGCTTAGGAGGCAGCAGGCCGGATTCAGGAAGGGCCGCTCCTGTATTGATCATATTAACACCTTGCATGCCTGTCCCGCATATGGAGATCAACGGAGATCTCAACTAACACCAAATTGCGGCTGTTCAACTGCAACGTTAAGGCAGTTTTTTTGTACGGTTGCGGAACATGGAAAGTCACCCAATTCATCACAGGGCGCCTACAAGTCTTCATCAACAGATGCCTTCGTCGTATCCTAAAAATCCGCTGGCAAGATAGAATTTCAAACGAAGAACTATGGCGCCGTGCCGGCCAAGAAAGGATAGACTACCAAATCAGGCGAAGGAAATGGAATTGGGTTGGCCACACCTTGCGACGCGAAGACGAAAATCTAGCCAAACAGGCCCTTGACTGGAATCCGCAAGGTTCCCGTCGAGAAGGAAGACCTAGAACAACGTGGAGGAGAACCCTACTAGAAGAAGCCGCAACAACTGGGAAATCCTGGTCGGAGCTAAGAGCTGTCGCGCAAAACAGAGTCCGCTGGAGGGCAACTGTTTCCCGCCCTATGTCCCATGAGCCCATGAGGGATTAAAGGAGTTTAAAGAAGAAGAAGAAGAAGAATACACAGCCATACTAAAGCACCTTCCTACCACCCCGCTTCCAACCCCCCCCCCAAATAATTCTCTAGTTACGCCCTTGAATACTAGCCTGGAGTTTTAATAGTTTACAGGAAAAAGAATAGTTGGAGGACTGAATAAGTAGGTGGATGGATGAAGTTCTACAAGATGCAGGAAAAATATGTTCATATATCTATCTGGATATACAAACGACGAATAGATGCCCTTTTGGGAGAATTGAATCCTACTGCAGCTGTGGCGCGACTAAAAAAAGAAAATTAGCTAAGACAAACACAGAATGTATTTTCACTAGTTTCACTATCATATTTCACTATTTATGCTGTTACTAACATGGCTAACTAAAATAATTTAGAGTTGATTTAAACGCGACCAATGCCGTTTATGTTTGCAAGTTCTCCACAACCATAATCTTCATAACTTAGATCAAAAAAATTAACGTTCAAAGATAGCTGGTATTAAGTTTAGACGTCTGAAATGGTCTGGTCATTTAATAAGAATCTAAGAAGAACAACCAACAAACCAAATAATTTGCTCCAAAACACCAAAGCTAAACAGGGCGTAAATTGATAAAAAAAACTACGATGGCTGTATGGTTAGTTTAGAACAAAATACCATTGTAAATAGTACGGTAATGGAATATGAAAACAGTTGCAAGAGTTCGACAACTATGGAGGCAGAAGATAACGATGGTAGAAATAAACCTAAGCCAGTATGTTTCGCCTTTATGATGACTAAGAATTATTTCAAAAAATAAATATAAAGGCAAGCAGGATTTCAACTTGCCCTCATGGCTTGATTACATAAAACAATCAGTTAATTTTGTTATATTGAGCTAAAAAAAACACCAAACATGATAAAAAGTTTGAAATTTCACTATTTATACAAAACATTCCCGCACTTATTTTTCACAAAAAATGTTCCAGTAACGCCATTTTTGTTTTTACACTTAAAATCCTTCACTTAATTAATCCCGATAATGTAATTTAATAACAAATTTCAATTAATCACTGGGTGGGGGTAGTTACAAACAAACAGAAAAAAAAACACCCAAAGTTAACCTTTTGACTGCAACTGCAAAAAAAGTGTCAAAAATCTCATATAAGGACGTAAAATGGCCTCTCATTACACACTGTAGTAAAATGGTTAAAATCATTTAAATTTTTTATCAGGTCAAAGGATAAATTAAAAATCGGATATTGGAAAAAAATTCACTTCAGTTCCGATAATTTAAAGCTTGACCACAAATTCTCTTGATCCTGTCATCCATTATTTACCAGGATCCACTCTCACACCGTTAATAAAATGTGCTGCTTGAAATTAATTCCCACCTGGGGTAGCTGAAGGATGTTGTAGGCGGAAGGGATGAACAGGCTCATATTGTAAAATTCGCTAGGGCGAAGGGAGAAAAATAATAATGCAGGATTCATAACTACTGTAAATTTTCGCTTTACTAAGTTAATCATATATTTTTTTTCGTCAGGCTACAAAGATCTTGTTTTGTTATTAATAATGAGAGGAGAAAATTGAACGTGAATTAAAAGTGACGGGGGAGGCGAAAAAAACGGTGTAAAAAATTAAAACTGTACAACAGGTAAAAACGTGTCCTTCGTCCTTTTTTTCGGGGCTGGATGGAAAGAATTTGCATTCGAATGTGCACTGCAGGAGCCTGCATACATCCGCGGTGGCATATTGCCTACCCAAGGACTCATTCTACCCCCCAAAAAGGGAGCCACATTTGTAGTGGTTGACGAGCGCGGTATGCAGGGTTTTTTTTCGGGTGATGTGGGGGTGGATATGCTGTTTGCATTTGGACTCAATGAACAAATTTTTTGCGCCCTCTACTGCAGGCCTGCATTTATATTATTTTTTTTTTGTTTATTTGAATGCGTGCGGGTGATTATATGCACCGACGGTTGTTGTTGCCACACTCTTGATGATGTTCCCGTGTGGAAGTGGTAGGAGAGGATTTGAGGCTGGTCTGGCTTTTTTCGGATGGTTGCGAGATCCGGAGGTGAAAAAAAAACGCAAAGCTGCCACAATTGAAGCCACTTTTGTGTTTTCATGTACGGACACCGTTTAAATTTTGTACACTCAATTTTTATCTCTTTATTTTGCACTTTACTCTTTTTTGTATTTTTCATGCAATAAGCGATTCCACATTTTTTTTCGATATATGTATGTATTAAAAAAAATAAACTAGGAAAAGGACTATTTTTTTGGTGTTATTGTTGCAGTTGTTGTTGTTGTTATTGTTGTTGTTGTCGTCGTCGTCATCGTTGAGCTGCACAAAAAGATATAGATTCAGGAAATTGGTTTCACGTTTTTACCACTATACGAATTGAAAAGGGCTTTTGGGGTTTAACGGCGGTTGCTTTTTGAGGATTCACATTCATCGGTTTGGTTCACCACAAATCGTACTAGCTCGACCGCACACAGGGGTTTAACCGCACACAATAATTTCTTTATTTTCTCATATATGTATATTAAAACTCAATAAAGGGATGCAATCAGACACATTTTATCATAGCTTTATCTCATCATCACTTTTTTAACAAAATAAATTTATGACAAAAAAAATAACGAAAATAAATATGAATATAAACACTTTTACACACTTTTCGAAACACGTTGTAACACTTTCAATTATTATTATTTATTTTTTCAGGTGAATATTTTTGTATCCTTGAAAAAAAAGGTGAGCAAAAAACCAGGAAACGACCGAAACACTCCGGGAAGGTGGTTTAACTGTGAGTGAATTAAGTGCAACCGTTTTTTAGAATCTAAACTTAGCGCGCTAACGATATCGTCGTGTGGTGGAGACTTTGTGTATGGTCACCACCCTGGACTATAACATTAGAGGAGAATCATATATGTACATACATATATCTATATATATAAATCAACGTATATACACATTTGTATCTAAAGTTATACGCAAAATTTATCCATAGGCATCTCTTCGTTCAAGTAGAGAGATTGTATATCTATGAGCTTAAATGTGTTTTCAGTTTTAAATGTATCCCTCTGGTCCAGATGAGTGAACAGATAGATACAAAATATTCAAGCAAAACACACACACACACAAACATACAAATATACACAATTATACAACCTCCCCATACACAATTTACATAATGAACGAAAGAGTTGAAAATTTTAAAACAAGAAGGGTTGAGGTGTGGTATACCATTTGAGTCTGTGGAAATTATCTACATATGTTCTCCCCTTTTATGAATATATGGGGATGTATATCTTCCATTCATTTAGCCAGAATATCACACAGGATACCAATACATGAGTGGTGGTACCCGATACGAATTAGCCCCCCCGAAAAACAGGGATGTTTTACGTACCAATGTAACAAAGTTTACCGTTACGTTTTATAACATGGAATACACCGTTGGATAGCAACCGTAGCCAAAAGTTTTGTAGTTTGAGAAGAAGAACGTCGAGAACGTACACAGAAATTATAATGGATTCATTCGGAGCAAATCTGAATGGATGCTGGATTGTATATTCCTGTAAAAAGGGTTGTTGCGCCCTGACTTTGTTAATCTCTTGGTTTTTGAAGCTTTTGTAAATTTCCCCTATTTTGCCTCAACATTTCTCGTTAGAATAGTTTCACTCTCTCTCTTGGAGTTAGTTAAGGGTCCAAGAATTGGGTATGAGCATCACTAATTAAGGAGCATTGGTGGTCTCTACTCCTTGTACAGAAGTTTACTTCATGGATGCTCTAAGAAATAAGCAAATAAATTATTTACAAAAATACATACTAATATTTTAGGATTTTCGTTATTTGCGATTTCTTAACATCTTTTAATAAAAATACTTTTTCTTACTATACAACAGACTGTCGAACAAAAAGTCTAGTCGGATTACTATAAGGACGAAAAGACAAGAAAGAAGAAATGTTATGTAGTTTGGTGAAATGAAAACACGAAGTACCAAACGAGTGCGAGAAATCAAACCCCAGCTTCTGGCACAGTAGTCAGCTCGCTTAACCCGCAAATCTTCTTCTTATCTGATCCGTTAACTGGCGGTCTAAATGGGACGTCCCCGCAACGGAAACGCTACTGTCGGTGCCACTGTGTCGCGAACTCTATTCACCATTCGTTTCCATTCTTGCCGATTTTTGGCGAAGTAACGAGCGTCGGTAACTGATAATCGTTGATTCTTTAGGTCGCCCTCGATATTCTTTAGCCAGGTTTTCTTCGGTGCCGATCGCTGAATTCTCCAGTTTGCGGGACTGTCTCGCCAGATAAGTTTACGTAGCAAGCGGTTATCATCCATTCGCAAAACACGTCCAAACCACCGCAGGTGACGTTTCTGTTTTTCTTCTTCCATCAGGCAGATCGCATCTTTTTCTAACTGTCTTATATCGAAGGCGATCGCGGAGAGAGACACCGAGAATCTACTTCAAGAATCGCACGTGGAAGAGACCTCGAGCTTGCTTACGTCCGACTTGAGCAGTGTCCACGTTTCCAATCCATGAAGAAGAATCGGAAGGATAAATGTTCGATAAAGGCGTACTTTCGTTTTGATGGAACTATTTATTTGTTCGTTTCCATATGCATCACTTGAGCGAGGCGTATATTGCTGTTGCCTGGACGATGCGGCTGTGAACGTCGGACGTCGATGTTACTTTCGTTTCCTCAACCAATGATCCCAAATATTTGAGCCTCGGAACCTGTTCGATTTGGGTTCCATCGACTTCGGCACTTTGGTCTTTTCCGCATTGATTCTTAACCCGTATGTCTGGGCGATGTGAGAAATATCGTAGAAGATGTCCGTTGCTTCGCCATCCATGTCGGCGAAGTCCATTACGAAGTTGTCGTCGTATCGAACTCCGCGCCGTCCATCGAATGTTCCACGCATAATCGCGTCAATCAGAAGGTTGGTGAGAAGTGAAGCTACCTGTCCCTGTCGGACACCCGTTTGAATCGGGAACTCTTCGGATAAGTC